>PVLC010021620.1:0-27741 GCA_004027655.1 Graphiurus murinus
TAGGACTTGGTCGTGGGGGGACCCCTGTCTCCCTTTTCCTTTTTTTCTCTGCATCCAAGTTTTTCCTTCCCAGTTTTTCTTTAAATTAAACCTGCCAGATGTTGTAAAGGATATGTGTTAAAATTCTTTTTTTTCACAATATCAAGAACCTGGATTTTATATTACCTTATTTTTGGGGTACATTAGGAACCCCATCACAAGACCATTAATATTATTTGCCAAGATTGATTTATTTGTCCCTGAACCATAGTCTGGTATGCTCCAAGGACATAACTTACATTTTTTTCTTCTGTTTTTGAATGGGGTAGGCTGTTCCTGAAATATTCTCTGGGTTAGATCTCTATCTTCATATCATGTATTAGGAGAGAGCAGATAGTTATGTCACTAATTTTAGATTTTATGATCATGCACAAGATGTGATTTCAAATATGTCCTGTGACTAATCCAATGGCCTAAACCAAACCTTCACGAAGAGATGAAGCCTTTCTGGAGTTTTTAATCTCTTCGCAAATTATTAACGGGATGTTACTAATACTCTCCAAAAGATCATTGTAAGGCTGCTTCATCTCTCCCTACTTTTGAGAACACTTCCAGGGCACTCAGTAAATTGCTAAGGCCATGGGAGCTTCTCCTGACTATAAGAGCTGAGGCTAAGCACCGGTCAGGTTGACTCCAGGTTTCCTTATTTCCACACTTAGTTGTCATAAAAAGTTATGAACCACAGAAACTTTGCAGAAAAACAAGAACAAACACTAACAACAGAATCAATATGAAGCACTTTAGATTTACTTCTGTTCCATGTAGTTAAATTGTTAAAAGATATGAAAGTAGGGTTTTGTATTCTGATATTTTTCTTAAGATTCTTCCAATTTATTTGTATCAACATTACACTCATCCTAATGTTCATATAACTCAGCTAACATATATCTACTCATATAATGTGGTTTTATTGGTAGGCCATGATATTTCTAGCAATTCTTTTTTTTTTTTTTTTTTTTGTGGTACTGGGAATTGAACCCAGGGGCATTCTACCTCTGAACTACACCCCTAGTCCTATTTTTTATTCTTTATTTTGAAACAGGGTCTCACTAAGTTGTGGAGGGCCTCACTGTGATCCTGGGATCCTCTGGTCTCAGCCTCCCAAGTACTGGGATTACAAGCATGCATCACCACGCCTGGCAATTCTTTTTTATTATGCATTTATTGTGTCTTATTCCCAATTAATAGGATTCTTGGCCTTAGGAACAAAAGTCTTGAAATGATCATTTGGCCTTGGGTCACAAGCTGAGAGTCACTTAGTGGCTTAGCCTTGACTATGGAAGGGTCTTGTCGACCTGAAAACTTAATTCCAAGTTAGATATGCATTAGGAAGTTAAAAAGCAGTTTAAAAACAAAACAACAATAAAAATATCTATCGCAAATTACTAACCATCCTGTACTTTAACACAACTGTTTTCACTATTTTATCTTCCAACCTGGTATTTGTGTATACAGTATATACATTTTACAACTTATAATTATATTGTACATACAATTTATAACCTGCTCTTTTCATTTCACATCAAACCACACACACGGGCTTTTAAATCATTATTTTAAGTGGGTAGACAGTATAATAGTAAAACACTAGTGCAAGTAAAGCTGTGGTCTACATTTCTGTTCATACAACTAAAATTTCTCTTTCATGATTTCCTGGAATCAAAAGTATTTCATGATAATTAAACATTTTCAGCCAGACATGGTGGCACATGCTTGCAATCTCAGTATTTGGGAGGCTGAGACAGAAGGATCACAGTGAGGCCCTCTGTAACTTACTGAGACCCTGTTTTAAAATAAAGAATAAAAAATAGGGCTGGGGGGGTGTAGCTTGGAGGTAGAATGACCCTGGGTTCAATCCTCAGGGCCCACTCCCACAAAAATAATTAAACATATTTTCATGTTCCTTCCTAATATACAAGGCTGCCAACAAAGCATGAATTTGTTTTTCTACAACTTTGATAGGATTGGGACTAGCATAATAGATGTAAAATTAAAACTCTGCTCCATAATTAAACATGGAAACTACTGCTATTGGATAGCAAATAAATGATTCAAGGCTCCCTGAAAAATTACCCTCCTCCTCCTCCTCCTCCTCCTCCTCCTTCTTCTCTTCCTCCTCCTTTTTTATGTGGCATTGGGGATTGAATGCAGGGGTATTCTGCCTCTGAGCTACAGCCCTATTTTATTTGGTTTATCTTGAAACAGGACACTAGTAAGTTCCTAAGGGTCTCACTAAATTGATGAGGCCAGCCTCAAACCTGTGATCCTCCTGTCTCAGCTTCCCAGGTACTAGGATTATAGGCATGTGCCACCACACTCAGCTGAAAAAAATCTTTTATTCACTCAATAATTTGCCAAAAGGTCAGATTGCCTTTCTGTGTGTGGCTTAGGTTTGTAATAGTAATGCAGTAAAATGTTAGATGCTGAGATGAACCACCCACTGGATAGTAACGAATGTCTTCATGATGTTTTTCTTTGGCTTGTTGGGTAATGGAGGGAGTTAAGGCCTCTCACTGAACACTAGAGGGTACTCCTGGCTACAGAATAGCCTCATCCTTTCTTCCCATTCATTTTTCCTTAGCATTGTCTCAATGTGCATGAGGCTTAATAAATGCTGCTTCACTGAGTCCATGACATGATGAAATGCAAAAGGATGCTTAGCCCTTGAAGACTCCCGTGCCTTTTCCATTTCTTCCAGGAATGTACTTTTGGGGTGTTTTCAAGAACAAAGATATCAAAAGAGTTTTTTTTTTTTTTTTGCGGTACTGGGGATTGAACTCAGGGGCGTTCTACCTCCGAGCTACACCCCCAGCCCTATTTTTTATTCTTTATTTTGAAACCGAGTCTCACCAAGTTGCAGAGTGCCTCACTAGGTAGCTGAGGCTGGCCGCGAACCCGGATCTTCTGGTCTCAGCCTCCCGAATGCTGGGATTACAAGCGTGCGCCACCACGCCCGGCTCAAAAGAGTTTTTGGTGGAAGATATGAAGATGCACAAACAAGAAAACACACACACACACACACACACACACACACACACACACACACACACACACAAGCAGCTCTCTGGAAGAATTTGCTCAACAAATCCAAAAGCAAGCATTGTTCAAGTGCATGGGAGTGAGCCCCAGGCTGTGGTGTTTAGAGAGTATGATGTCACATCAGATTGGGATGGGGATTGGATCCAGAGGGGACCAAAAGAAGGCTGAAAGGGGAAGCAGGAATAGACACACAGGCACATAGTAGCAAAGGGAGAAGGACACAGCCTTGTGTCCCTGGAGCCAGGATTGATCATCCTCCAGGAATAGAGGAAGCAACGTGTCTCTTAATTATTTTGCTATCAAAATAATGAGGACAATATTTTGTGCAGAATCCAGGTAGCTTCTTTTTCTGAGGAGCTCAGAAGTCGTGATTTCATTACCTCCAAGGACAGCTCTGTGCAGACAGCTCCCTCAGTGCCATCTTGTTTCCTGAATGGGAAATCAGATCCCCAAAAGGCCACGATAGAGCAAGAGCCATGCTTGTGTGTTAGGTAATAAGATGACTGTGTGGGGTCTTCTTGGGGACTGTCTATGGCTTAGGAGAGGCTCAAGAACACCACCTTGCCATGAACTCATGCCATCTCCAGCTTCTTGGGCCCTTTTCAGTGTTCTTTCTCAATTTCTCTTGGATCTATCTTCAAGCATATTCAGTTTCTCTTACTTTTTTTTTTTTTGTGGTACTGGGGATGGAACCCAAGGGCATTCTACTGCTGAGCCACACCCCCAACCCTATTTTTATTCTTTATTTTGAAACAGGGTCTCACTAAGTTGCAGAGAGCATCACTAAGTAGCTGAGGCTGGCCACAAACCTGGATCCTCCGGTCTCAGCCTCCCAAGTACTGGGATTTACAAGCGAGCACCACAACACCGAGCTATATTTCTCCTACATTTAAAAACAAACCCTTCCTGAAGGCACTCTTCCTTCCACCTGCCAAGCCCAGGATCAAACTTTCTGTCTTTATCTTTACAACCATCAAGAAAGATGGATTTTTATTTACAATAGTAAGAAGTTTAAAACTACTCTGCCTGTCCTAGCTGTTGACATAGATTTTGGGTTAGGCAAAAATTGTTTGATTACTCAAAAATTAAAAAATAGCACTGAAAACTATTTAATTAAAGAGAAAATTTCTCCAGACATGTTATGTGAAACAATCAGGAGCAATTCTATATTACAGTGAAAAACACAAATCTTCCTAACGTATGCATAGAAAAATGTCTGACAGGAACTACCCCAAGATACTCTTTCTTTATCTTGGGAGAATGGTGGGAACATGAGAAATTTAAGTTTTCTTCTTTGCACTTCCTTAACAATTTTTTAAAATAAATTGTCAGGAGTTTTTATAATCAGAAAAAGGGTTGTGTTGTGGTTAGTCTGTCTCTGTCTTTTCCACTTTCTCTCATTGGCTTCTTCTTTAACTAACTCTTGCATTCTACTTTCTGTCTCCACATCTTTGCCAAAGTGGTCTCTCCAGAGTCATAAATGGTCACTTGCTTATTTAATTTAGTGATTTCTTCCTGAACTTCAAGCCTCCACATTGGAGATCATTTCTACCTTTCTCATAGTTTTGTAGACAATTCCAGATGGGTGTCTACTAGGACACCAATTTCAAAATATCCAAAAATGGAACAAATATTCTTTATCTGTTTCAGTTCCTCTCTGTTTTCTTCCTCCAACCAAAATATCCTTCTCATTTAAAAAATTTCTAATGATGGCTGGGTGTGATGATGCATGCCTGTAACCTCAGTATATGGGAGGATGAGATAGAATCATAGGTTTGAGGCCAGCCTCAGGAACTTAGCAAGATTCTCAGCAACCTAGTGAGACCCCGTAACAAAACAAAAAGTAAAAAGGGGTGGGGGAATAGCTCGGAGGTGGTTCAATTCCCAGTAACACACATACACACACACACACACACACACACACACACACACACACACACACTTCTCTCTCTTTTTTTTTTCCTAGTTCTGATTGACTTTTTTTTCTTCATTTTTTTTATTGGTGCATTGTAATCATACATCTTTGTTAGGTACAAGCTGGTAAAGGCATACATGCACACATTTCTCATTTAACCCTTCCCCAATTCCCAATTCCCACCCCACTCCCTCGCCCTCCCTCCTCTCAAGTTCAGTTTAGTGATTGACTTTGATATGTTTGTGAAAGTACATCATGTGTATTAGGATGTCCCCCTCATAACCTTTAGTTAAGTCACTTTCTTTGCTCATCTAAGGTTTCTCCTTCTTCATCCAAAGTCCCTCTTATGTCTCACTGTCTCTTTAGCTTCCACATATTGGGGAGAGCATATGATTTTTTACTTTTTGTGACTGACTAATCTCACTTAGCATAATGTTTTCCAGTTCCATCCATTTCCCTTCAAATGACAGGATTTTGTTCTTCTTTATGGCTGAGTAAAATTCCATTGTGTACATATCCCATAGTTTTGTAATCCATTCATCTGTTGATGGAATATTGGCTGGTTCCATAGTTTGGCAATTGTGCAGCTGTAAACATAGATACACATGCTTTGGTCTGATAGTTTGGTTTCCATTCTTTTGAGTAGATACCCAGAAGTGGCATTGCTGGATTATATGGTAGGTTCATTCTCATTCGTCTGAGGATCCTGTTTTCCAAAAGTGGTTGCACTAATCTGCAATCTCACCAACAATGTAATAGAGTTCCCACTTCACACCCTTGCCAGCATTTTTTGTTGTTTGACACACACACTTCTGATGACACCATTACCTTGGTTCTATAGACCTGAACTTGAAGTAGGAGTTCCAGTTTGACACCTCCTTCTTCCTGGCTTCTTTTCCCATCCACTTGGTTGTCAAGACTTATGAATTCCACTTCTGTAACTTCTCCTTTATCCATCCCACGTTCCTTTTTCTTCTCATAATTATTCTAGGTCAGAAGCTCCCTTATACCTGGATCATTCTGATAGCAGCCTAATAGTTTGCTTGCTCTCTAAGCTCTTCATTGTATAAATTAGTTGATCATCAGAGGACCAGAGCCCAGCTCTCAGCAGGTTTTTACTTTGTGCAGAAATCTCCATGAGCTCCTCATGGTATATCAATCCCAAACCAGATGTTCTTAGGTTTTCTTAGGCCTATCTTATAATTTAGTTTCCTGCTGTCTCCCAGTCTAAACCCTATATGCTTCAATCAGCCTAAGTAGACTACCCACCTTTATCCAAGCACCAAATGCTGCATTCTTGTAGCAGAGAATCACAGATTCAGAAGGGTCCAGGCTTAACATGTCTGATTACTTCTATGATTCTTTCTTGTCCAAAGTCTTTTGAACAAAAACCCAGTTTGTTTGTAATCCTTTAAAATCTGATACCCAGAACTAATTTCAGCATTCTGAGTTCAATAGGTTTTTGGTCTGGAAAGGAGATTGGAGATTAGGAGTTGACACTGAAAACTGAGACTGACTAGTCACATCCACCTATTTCCATATGACACTAAAGAGGTTCTCCTGGAAGAGGGGAGATAACTTTGATCTCCCAACTGAGGTGCAAGAATAGGAAAACATGTCTAATAGACCAAGGTGGCTCAGATAGGGGAATGGGATCCTTAAGAGGAACTCACTAAAAGGAGAAGAGGTGAGCCCAAGTGACCCTTAGCATTAGGTTCAGAAGATAGAGGTGTAGATGATACCGTGTAGGAAACCCATCCTGACCTAGCCAGGATGGGGTGGGTAGTGATCATAGAGTAGGGTTTGGGGGGTTTGCTTATGTGGGTGTCAATTACAAGGGTGGTAACAGCAATGTCAGGCCTTACTGTAGACTGCCCCATGCATATGGAGGGAGTGTTTTCTGTTTTACTACATAAATGTCACAGCACCATAAGGATGAGAGAGAGACTTGCTGTGGTGGGAATTCCCTTTGCAATCAGCACTGAAGTCATTGGTTATAGAGTCTAGCCTCTGGGACTAAGTATAGGTTCCTATTCTCCCATGAAGAACTGAAAGGAAATTGGATGAATTAAGGACAATTAGAAGCCTTCCCAGAGATTCTTGGAGATATCTAAGTAGAGGAATCCTAGGAATAGTTTGGATGTCTTGTAAGACAAACATGGAGATGAGAAACATCAAGGTTTGGAGTAATATTGTCCTCAGTTCACTCGCAGGCTGGCAAAACTTGGGATCCAAGCCTGGCCTTCTCAAATAGATTGTAAGCTCTCTGAGGATAAGTGTGTATGTGTGTGTGTGTGTGTGTGTGTGTGTGTGTGTGTGTGTGTGTGTGTGTATTATTGGGGACTGAATCCAGGGCATTCTACTCTGAGCTATACCCTCAGCTCTATTTTATTTTGAAACAGGGTCTCACTAAGTTGCTTGAGGGTCTTGCTAAGTCGTTGAGGCAGGCCTCGAACCTGTGATCCTCCTGTCTCAGCCTCACAAGTACTGAGATTATAAGTGTGTACCACCAGCTGGGCGTGGTGGTGCATGCTTGTAATCCCAGCATTTGGGAGGCTGAGACTGGAGGATCCGGGTTCGTGGCCAGCCTCAGCTACCTAGTGAGGCACTCCACAACTTAGTGAGACCCTGTTTCAAAATAAAGAAGAAAAAATAGGGCTGGGGGTGTAGCTCGGAGGTAGAATGCCCCTGAGTTCAATCCCCAGTACCGCAAAAAAAAAAAAAAAAAAAAAAAGTGTGCACCACCATGCTAGTGCCTGACTCTTAATGGGCACTTCATCAAAGTTTTATAAATGAATGAGTGAATTAATTAATGTGTAAACAAGTATATTGTTTGATTGACATACATTGGAACATATAATCACCTTTATTTTAGAGTCTAATTTCTACTTATGTAGCCCAAGACCACATTGATATTTGTGGGTGACACATTACATTCATGATTAACCTTGATCTTGCTATAGACTGGTTGTCCTCAAATTGAGGTATACTTCTCAATAACTTGTGATATTTATTAAAACACACAATTGTCTGGGTCTAGTGAGTCACAATTTCCAGGACTGGGCCCCAAGCTGGTATGTTCCTTTGGTTGAACTGCCATTATAAAAAGCACCTACTTTGTTTTCATAAGCATTGCTGCTACATCATATTTCCTTACTTCCTCTGTTATTGTAGTTGAATTTTGGATTCCTGCTAAATTTTATCCTGTCAGTTCTGACTCATCGCTCTAGCTCATGAACATCTTTTTGATCATGATTCTGTCATTCATTGTATTAGCTATTTCCCCTTAGATTTGTGCTACATGCAGATTAGATCAGTGCACCTTCTTTATCTCCATGCAAGACACTGAAAAACATGCAGAACATAAAAGGTTAGGGTTGGAATGGATTCATCAATTAGCACCCAAAATAAAATAAGCTTAAAAAATTTTAACAATAAATTCTTTTCTCATCACAAGTGCAATTCAGAGAAACATACCACCAGGACACAGTGAGTAGATTTAATTTGTATTTCCAGCTCTGCCAATTACCATTTCTGTGACCCCGGGTAAGTCACTCTTTCTTTATAAGGAAAAACATGGGGAGGGAAGACCTGAGTCCTCTCCTTCTGTGTTTCTTCTCTGGACCTGCCCCCAGTGCCATTCATTCCTTGTAGAACTTCACTGGGACACTGCCTATTACCATGGCTGAGCAGCAGGGTCTAACTTCCCTGCTCAGTCCTAGTATGGACAGATCAACTGATTCTTTAGGCCAGCCTGGGTAAACTAAAATTTTTCAAAAAAACTTTGCTGATAGGAAAAAAGATCAAAGGAAATAGAAAGGAAAATATAAATAGACAAATGGGTAATATTATTCATTCAACAAGGATTTGATGAGTTTCTTTGATGTGTCAATCATCGATCTGTGTTCTGGAGAAATGAAGTACCTTCCCTGATTTGCTCACAATTGGTAGCTGGTGGTGGTGGGTGGGGTGGGGGGACAGTTAAGAAACATATCATCAGATAGACTAGGTAGTGAAAATGCTTCTGAGAAAATGAAGTATGGCAGAGGGGATGGGAGTGTGGTGGGTGGCTGCCATTTTTATAGGATGTTAAAGGCAAGTCTGTAATAAGCTGCCATAGAAACAAACATCTGGAGGACATGAAGACGAGCTATGAGGCATAATGGGAAGAGAGCAGAAGCTTTGAGGGGGCAGCTTGACTTTTGTGGTCTAGGAACAGCAAGGAGGTGTAGGCAAGGAGAAGACTAAATTAGGATGAGATGAGATGAAAGAGGCAGTGGGCGGCAGATTGCTTAGGCCCTTGTAGTCATGGTAAGGACGTTGGAGATCACTCTGAGTGAAAGGAGAAGCTACTGGAGAGTCTCTGAATTGAAAAGTGTCATGATCTTACTTAAGCCTGTGAAGGATTATTTGGGGTACTGAGAAGGGAATAGTCTATTGGGGAAACTGTGGAAGAAGGGAGACCAGGTAAGGGGCCCTGGATCAGAGTGGGGATGGTGAGGTCATACAAGTGTTCAGATTGAGAATCTACCTGGAAGGTCGGTCTGCAGGATATGCTGGTAGATTGGATGTAGGGTGTGTGTGTGTGTGTGTGTGTGTGTGTGTGTGTGTGTGTGTGTGTGTGTGTGTGTGTGTGTGTGTGAGAGAGAGAGAGAGAGAGAGAGAGAGAGAGAGAGAGAGAGAGAGAGAGAGAGAGAGAGAGAGAGAGAGAGAGAGAGAGAGAGAGAGAGAGAGAAAGAGAGAGAGACACCAAGGGAAGGGAGATACCATGATTTTTCATCTGAGCAACTGGAATAGCAGAGTTGCCATTTCAATGTTGAGATAGGAAAGTTCGGTAGTGAACATAACACATTAAACCTGAAATGACTTCTCAACATCTGAATGAGTCAGGGTTTAGTTGAATAACAGAAGCCACCATGTCTATGTCAAGGAGACTTGGTGTCTCAGGGGTGCTTCAAAATTGTATTTACTTGTCTCCATATTTCCAGATCCTGAAGTCTGTCCTTGGCCCTACATTTTCTGTCTGACTCATTCATTTTGTATAAGGTAACCATATTAGCCATTTGTTTATCCCCAACAGGAGGCTGGTTTTCCTTCTAGAAAGCCTGTCTTCGGCTATGATTTTCATCAATGGCCCTCCATCACAAGCATTCCTGACACAGGCTAGGCCAACCTGAGGACTGACTGAAGACTTCTGGGAATTTTCCTAATTTATAACTGGAGTCTTTACTTGCCTGTTAAATTTTTGTTTCCTCTTGGATGGTTATTGTTGTTGCTACCTCATTTGTAGAATGGAGATGACTAAGATATTGTGGGCCAGGGTATCTTCCCAAAGGTAACCACTTCCCTATGTTCCCTGTGGTGACTCAGAAAAGTGCTCCCTCTGCCCTACACCCCTTCTATTGCCCACAAGAATCAGACACTGCAAGTTTCCAATAGAAAATGACTTTGAACAAAGCATTAATAAGAAGAATCAATCCATTCATATTCCTTTCTACAAATAAAGGGCTAGGTTAGCCGCAAGATAAATTTTATCCCAAGATTTTATTATCAAGAGGCATACAATAGCAACAATCTAAGAAAAAAGAAGAAATAAAAAAGAAAGGCAAAACAACAACAACAACCCCCCAAAACCAGGGAACATGATTTTTTTACCTTGATCCTGAAGATGATTCTGTGGTTAGGACTATAGGATTCTTATTTTGGGTGACGCCCAAGGCATCAAATTAAACCATTTGTCTCAGGTGAAGTTGGAGCTCATAGCATCTTACCCCCTCCTTTTCAGTTTCCCTTCCTTTTATTTTCTGTGAAGGTGTTAATGAACAGTTAATTGCATAAGGATGGGCTTGCTACAAAGAAGGAAGAAAGAATAAAGGCAGGAAACCAAAGACAACCAGTTAAAAAACTGTTAGCAGCAAATTAGAAGTGCAGAACCTCAAATGAAACATATTCAAGTGCAGCTCCTTTTTTCTGGCTCCTATCAAGTCTTTCACCTCAGCCCATCCTTCTATTTTTGCAACTGCTTTTGGCATTTTCCTGAGCACCTCCAGGGAAGAAAGTTCTATAACCTCTAGTCAATGATTATGAAGGGCAAAGAGAATGCAGGGTAACCCTTGAGGAATGTTCCTTCATCAAGAAAGCTTCCCAGCCGGGAGTGGTGGCGCACGCTTGTAATCCCAGCATTCGGGAGGCTGAGACCGGAGGATCCGGGTTCGTGGCCAGCCTCAGCTACCTAGTGAGACACTCCGCAACTTAGTGAGACTCGGTTTCAAAATAAAGAATAAAAAATAGGGCTGGGGGTATAGCTCGGAGGTAGAATGTCCCTGAGTTCAACTCCCAGTACTGCAAAAACAAAAAAAAAAAAAAAAAAAGAAAGCTTCCCTTCAAGCTTTGAGCATGTAACTGGGAAATTGAGAGCCAGACAGAGGAGAACCTGCATTGGCGAAGTGTCTGTGGACCTGAGATGATGCTTTGCGTGCACCCACTTGGGAGAGTCAAAGGCACCATTCACCTTGTGACCGAGAAGACAGAATACGTCTGATTAGCAGAAGCAAGCAGGGGGAGTAGTTATGCTCTGCACCTCGGGCCATCACAGAGGCTTTGTCCACTTCTCCCTTGATACCCAGAGTCTTGATCTTATTGCCCACCCTCTCAGACCCATCATCCTCGCTATTTTTATACTCTGTCCCCAGACAGTAGTTCATGCCTTATATTGACAGAGTGGCCTGGACTTTGAGTGGTGAGGAGAGTGATGAGTCATGATTCACTTTGTTTCTACCATTTGTCTGGGCAGGCGGTCAACCCATCTGTTACCTGTGGCTTACTCATCCCTCCCAAGCCTGTTAGCTCACCCCACTTTGCCCAGTGGACATTCATTTCTCTCCCTTTGCTGGAGCCCTTGGGACTGTCTGCATTACCTTCTTATGTGCTCATTGTCCCATACAGTGTCATTTGCAGATAATATTAACATGCCATTTACACTGTCCTGGATCACTAATAAAACGTTAAATAAATCAGAAGGTGACACCTCGCTCTTGCTATCTGCAGTGTGTTGACATTTGTCATTATCACAAATGCTCCAGTCTTTTAAGGCAGAAATCAGACCCTGCAATCCTAGCAGTCAAAACTAGACTGATTCAAACCTATTAGCATGCAGGGTGACAACCCCTAGTTAACCATGATCACCAGTAGCATTCCCTCCTTGAGGTGGTCTGTGCAGTCCTTAAGGAGCAGACCTGGGTGGGGAGCAAGGAAGCTGTGATCTGAAGTCACCAGATCTGAGACTCAATGGGTTTGGGGTCTCTGGATATGTGAAGACTGCAAGAGGATATCAGTGACGTGTTGTTGTGTTGTTTCTGGGATCAGTTTGGTGAAGACAAGGCTCACACAGGGTGAGCTTTGCCTGGTCTTTCAAGAGGGAAAGCAGATTCCTTTTGAATTACTTGGTTGTCCTGTCTACCATGATGAAAGTAACACTTTAATATGTATGTAAATCTGAAATAATAAGATATGTTATCTTATTTCCTTGGTCAAAATCTTAAGTGCTGATTTAAGCATTATTATTTTTCAACTTTTTGATTTGACTTTTTTCTTTTTTCCAGGTTATTCTGATTATTTTTTAAATTTATTTTTGAATATTCTCACTCACTATTTTCCTCAGCCACTGGCTTGACTTTATTTTTTGATAGAAATTTTTTTTTTCTGGAAAATTTAACTTATTCTGTGTTTATGTGTATGTGTTTCTGGACTATATAGACTGGTGGAATACAATCTTACAGATCCTTCTGTATCTTCCATTTTTGGTGGAGATTCTTATTTGTTATTTTTTTGGTGCTGGAGATTGAACTCAGTTCTCTCCCACTGTGATACAACCCCCAGCCCTAGTCTCTTTTTCTATAGAGGTTTGAGTGTTTCTTCAAAAGTCCATGTTGTATGTGCTATTTCTTCAGCCCTCTTCACTTCACTTCAAAATGTCCTAGTATGATTTCTCTTTTTTGTTTTTTCCTAGTATGATTTCTATACTTTCAGTAGACTCTAAGGTAGACTGAGTGTTTTGCTTAGAGAAAAAGCAGGGCTGGGGCTGTAGCTCCGTGGTAGAGTGCTTGCCTAGCATGTACAAGGCCCTGGCTCCATCCTCAGCACTGCACATGCACATGCTTGTGTGTGTACAAAGACACAGAGAATATCACGTGAAAACAGATTGTATGATGGAGCCACAAGCCAAAGTACACCAGCAGCCACCAGAAGCTGAAGAGGCAAAGAGTGAAATCTCTCCTGGGGCCTTTGGAGGGAGCATAGCCCTGCTGTCATCTTGAGTTCAGAATTCTGGCCTTCAGCTGTGAGAGGAAAAATGTCTGTCCTTTTAAGCCACCTACTTTGTGGTAATTTGTTATGGCACTCCCAAGAAAAAGATATAGGCAAGGTTTAGTAAGTATTATAATAGAGTATGAAAACATGATATGGTAGTTCTATTTTTTAATGTGCCCAAATATTTATTATACTTGATATATCAATATCATGGAGTTTAACATATACCTTTTCCTCTTTCTGTAAGTTATAACATTCCTAGTCTCAATACTAAAAAAAAAAAAAAAAAAAAAAAGTTGTTGCTATTTTTTGTCTTTGACAATTTAAAATGTGGGGCCTTCGAATCAACCTTCCTTCTTTCCTTCTTTCCTTCTTTCCTTCCTTCCTTCCTTCCTTCCTTCCTTCCTTCCTTCCTTCCTTCCTTCCTTCCTTCCTTCCTTCCTCATCTTTTCTTTTTTGGTACTGGGCAATGAACCCAGGGGCATTCTACCTCTGAGCCACACCCTCAGTTCTATTTAAATTTAATTTTGAAACAGTCTTGCTAAGTTGCTAAACTGCTGAGACTGACCACAAACATGCAATCCTCCTGTCCCAGCCTCACAAGTACTGGGATTACAGTCATAGGCCACCACTCCCGGCAGCAATGCTTTCTTGATTTAATTTGGACATTGGAAATGAGAGCTCTTGGAGTTGCCAGCTTTTATAAGCCCTTACACTTAGGTGTGTGTGTGTGTGTGTGTGTGTGTGTGTGTGTGTGTGTGTCTCGGTGTGATTTACATAACACAATGGTATTTTGTTTGGCAAAGAGAAGACTCAGGCTGTGGAGTTTCTGGTTGAGTGATTTCATGTCCAGAAGGAATATGTGTGAATGAAGGAGAGGAGGAAAAACCCTTCCAAAAGAAGAGCTGATGATTATTTTAACACCAAGTAGCTTGCAATATTTCCCAAAGCCTTGTGTTTTATTTTTTATTTTATTTTTTAAGCTCTGAAATTGCCTATTTTATTTTTATTTATTTATTTATTTTAAATTTTATTTTTTAATTGGTGTATTGTAATCATATATCTCTGTTAGGTACAAGCTGATAAAGGCATACATGCACATATTTCTCATTTAACCCTTCCCCATTTCCCGCCCCACTCCCTCACCCTCCCTCCTTCTCAGGTAAAGCCCTGTGTTTTACAGTTCACTCAGAATTGGTTCCTTATATGGACAAGTGTGTATGATGCAAACTGCGGCCAGGTGGAAGTGTGTGTTTGTGGGCAGCAGCGTGTGGTGGCTCTGCATTTGCTGATGGGAAGGACGTGGAGGGACCACAGCCAGCTGAGAGGTTCTCACTGCTTCCTCCTGTAGCTTCCCCCAGATTCACAGATTCCAGGACTTTGAACTGGATTTCTGTGATTTGAAGCTAGGGGGGAAAAGGGTGTTGAGAAAGCTCACCCTTCCTCTGATGGTCGTTTTATGTCTTGGCCTGCTCAGCACTTCAGCACATTTTGGGAAAATGACTCATAAGTGAATTTGTCCACTTCCTTGCAAAGCAGTATTAAATAGTAGATATAATATTTATTGATTCTGGAGGAAATCTAACTGGCTTTGTAATAAGCACTTCTGAGGAAACAGTGGCTCCCATTCTAGCTTGTAGGTGTTGAAGGCCCCATTAGGCCCCTGCCTGCTAGTGCATGTTCTTTGGAATTGAAGATGGTCTGAGGCTCCAGCTGGAAGATTTATGTTTTCTTCTTAGTTGTTCCTCCATGGAGATAGGCCTTCATACTAAGGCAGCTGTTGGAAGTGAGTGTTCTGATTGGACCAGAGTCCCTGGACAACTGCTAGTGACTAGAGTGGCTACAGAAAAAAGGAAACGTGCCTATCCTAACACATCTCTGTAATTCTTTATGTGACCTATTGTGTTAGTCAGCTTTCTGAGATATTCAACATGTAAAAAAGGTTTATTTTTGCTCATAGTTTTGGAGGTTCTAATGGGTCAGGAGGATCCATTGTTTTGGGGCAGAAATAAAAAAATGCTAACTATGAATGCTGTTGAAAACATTTCAGTACATCTATAGGGGTATTGAAAATGGCCTTTGGTTTTAGAAAAAGGATTTTCAACTAACCGAGCATCTTTTTATTATAAAGTATATTTAGGTAACAGTTGACTGCTGCTGCATGCAATGTTAATTTGTTACTGCACCATTTGTCTCTGGAACACTTTTCTAAAATAGATGAGTGTGCATGTAAAGCAATCAATTACAAGAAACAGTGTAGAACAGCATATTTGTATATAACAATTGCATTTTCTGAGTACGATTGAAGCTAAGAAGCAACATTGTAAGCTTCAGAAGAAACCCCAAAACTAAAACTTAGATAAAATTGAAAGAAATTATGTGTCCTAATTCTATTTGCTGGGGGTACTGGAGATTGAACCCAGGGGTGCTCTACCTCTGAGCTATACCCTCAGCCTTATTTTATTTTATTTTATTATTGGTACTGGAGATTGAACCCAGGGCTCTACCTCTGGGCTATACCCTCAGCACTTTTTATTTATTTTTTTATGTTGAAACAGGGTCTTGCTAAGTTGCTCAGGCTGGTCTTGAACCTGCAATCCTCCTGTCTCAACTTCCCAAATACTGGGATTACAGGCATGAGCAACCACGCCTGACTTTATTTTTTATTTTGAAACAGGGTCCTGCTAGGCTGATGAGAGTCTCGCTAGGTTGCTGAGGCTGGCCTCGAACTGTGCTCCTCCTGTCTCTGCCTCCCAATTACTGGGATTATAGGCTTGTACCACCATGCCCAGCTCGGCTCCAATTCTAATTTATGTGATGTCTTGATGAGACATATCTTGTTGAGTTAGTCCTTTGAAAACTTAAGTGCAGGCTTCTCTACTTCATGTCCCAGTGAAGTAAGCAGAAGGGTGAAACACCTTATCCACAGAGCACTGTGGACTGAGAGCTCCTACAGACTAGCCTGGTGGGCAAAAGTCTTCTTTAAATTTATGTATGCTTTGTTTCCTGTCATTACAATTGTAGTTCCTTTCTTTATGCTTGCTTTCAAAGTCATTCTATTTTTTAGCTGCACAGTTTTTTTTTTAACTTCCTTGGAAAGTAATATTTTAACTAGAAAGCTTATGATCACCAGAATATTAAAAAACATGTTTGTTGTAGGAAACTGCTGTCTTTTACTTAGACCATCAATTGTTTGTATGGAAAATTGAGGTTGCTTACTTAAGCTATATATAAACTTCCCAATCGTGTGTTAATTAACCCACTCTCTCATCAGTGAATTCATCAGTGTTTTGTTAATTGACTTTCCACTAGATATACTGTGTGTGTGCCTATGTTAAGTGAGGTTAGTCGGTCACAGAAAGTGAAGGGTCATATGTTTTCTCTCCTATGAGGAAGCCAGAAAGTAATCTGGATATCAGAGAAACTTCAGATAATGGAGGAGAAACTCCAGTGGAGCCAGGGAGGTGGTCTAGGGGAAAGAGTGTCGAGGAGAGGAAGGATCAGTGAGGAATTGCTTCCATTGAAGCTAAGTACATATGTGAGAATACCGATGTCAAGCTCAGTATTCTGTCTGGGGAAGGGGAAGTGGGGAGGGAGCCAGCTGAAGCTCACCAAGTGCTGTGTGCACGTATGTCAGGACCATTATGAACTCCATTATGATGTGAGACTATAGTGCACCAACAAAAGTATTAAAAACAAAGGTCATGGATAAAAAAAGAAAGCAATCATTCTAAGCTGATTTTCTCCTGTAGACCTATTTAGAACAATGGGTGGCTCTTGTAGATTTTGACCCAAACATAGTACAGAGTTTCAGGGTTCCATAGTGTTCTCTTAGTCAAGGAGAGGTAACTATATCTTCTTCTCTGTGTACATTGGTTTTATATTTTTAAGCCAATGGTCATTAGTGGGCCATACCACAACAATTTTCAGACAATAACTGGTATGCCATTGTACCTATATTTTGCACTACATATTTTACTCTACTGTATTTTACTCTACTGTGGTCTCTCTGCCCCTTAGTTTGCAACCTGGTGAACTGCCCTGACCCTGTCAAGTGTGTGTGTGTGTGTGTGTGTGTGTGTGTGTGTGTGTGTGTGTGTGTGTGATGGTGCTGGACCACCGTGGCTGAAAGAGAGCATCATGGTGGTGTTAAAGCACAAGTTTCAAGGCATCTGGAGTTTCTTCAAGGATATTGTTAAGTTCAGTAAGCAGTCAGAGATTTGTGGACATCCTTTGACATCATGAACAACATCATACAAATGATTGCAACCTGGGAATGAATGGTCAGCAATTGAGTGAGAGGAGGTCAGGGGAAGCTGGTCAGAGATCTGTTTTGACTTCAGGAGATTTGAAGAGAACGAAGCTGTCATTGTCAGTGTGTAACCCCAGGGCCACATCTTCACCTGGGCAAAGCTACAACTCTGTGACGCTCATGGAGTCAGGAATGGGTCTCTGATACCTTCACCAAGTAAAATGGGTACTTATGTTTCTGCGCATGACTGAAATATTAACCATACAGCGTAGATAATGAAAAATATAAGCCTCTAGCCTCTCTTTTCCAGTTCAATTCTCCAAGGGAATCACTGTTGGTATTTCAGAAATTTTATCAAAAACATTTTTTGTTTTACTTGGGATTGAACCCATGTGTATTCTACCTCTAAGCTACACCACCAGCCCTTTTTATCCCTCCTTGCCTTCCTTCCTTCCTTCCTCTTTTGTTTTGATATAGGGTATCACTAGGTTGCTGAAAGTCTTGTTACTTTGCTGAGGCTGTCCTTAACCCTGTGATCCTCCTGTCTCAGCCTTCCAAGTGCTGGGATTATAGGCATGTGCCACCATACCCTGCTAGAAATTTTAAGTACAACTAACTGGTTGTGGTGGCACACTTGGGAGGCTGAGACAGGAGGATCACAGGTTTGAGGCAGAACTCAGCAACTTAGTGATGCCCTCAGCAATTTTATGAGATCCTGTTTCAAAAAAAAAAAAAATAGGGCTGGCAGTATAGCTCATTGGTAGAATGCTCCTAGGTTCAACTCCCAGTACAAAAAAAAAAAAATTAAATACATATATCTGCATATAGATGAGTATAAGTAGTGGCAAAGTTCAGGCTACGCATTCAAGTGGCAGGAAATAAATTAATATATATTTTTTAAATAAGAGAGGTTTAGCTGGGCGTAGTGGCGCACGCTTGTAATCCCAGCATTTGGGAGGCTGAGACCAGAGGATCCGGGTTCGCGGCCAGCCTCAGCTACCTAGTGAGGCACCCCACAACCGAGTGAGACTCGATTTCAAAATAAAGAATAAAAAATAGGGCTGGGGGTATAGCTCGGAGGTAGAATGCCCTTGGGTTCAATCCCCAGTACCGCAAAAAACAAACAAACAAACAAAAAAGAGAGGTTAATTCTCTTTTTCAGCTGCCCCTGGGAGGTGTGGCCTGAAGCACGGGTATTTCAGGGTTTACCCCTGCCCTTCTCTCCCTTCTCTGGGCTTGGGACTGAGCTCTGAGGCTTGGTGTACAGAGGTGATGGAGAGCCAGGTGAGGGAGGATGAAGCAGGTGCTCCTCCATGTCCCCTGTAGCCCTGGCATCTCAGTTCTCGTTCTATTCAGTGTCCAGTCCTCGGTCTATGCAATGGATGCTCTTATGCCAAACATGACAAACCTCACAAATTCCAATTGTTGAGTTCAGATCCAGAGGTAGGAATAACTGAAATGGGCTTAGTAAGATAAAAAAATTAAAAATTCCTTCAATAAAAATACTTCTCTGCCACAGGACTGTCATTTTGGAAGCTTCTGGCACGGACTCTATAGCAAGTGGGGAGAATATGCCTTGTGTTGGAGAATTCTTTTATGATTTATTTTTTATTATTATTATAAGCATATTAGTTATACAAATTAATGAGATTCACTGTGACAATTTTGTACATGCATACATTGTGCCCTGATCATATCCATCCAGCCTTTCTCTATCATTACCCCCCAACCTTGCACCCTTCTCAGACCCTATTAATGCCTCTTCTATTTTCAGGTCAATGTGTTTTTTGTTTTATTTCATTTGTAGTTTCCATGTATGAGAGAGAACATGTGATATTTGTCTTTCTCTGTCTGGCTTATTTGGCTCTCAACATCACATCTTCCAGTTCTACTCACTTTGCTGCGAATGACAAGATTTCATTCTTCTCTATGGCTAGATAATACTCCATTGTGTATATATGCCATATTTTCTTATCTGTTCATCTGTTGACAGGCACCTAGGCCAACTCTAGATTTCCATTATTATGATCAGTGCCATGATAAACCTGGCATGCAGGTATCTTTTTTGCATGCTCACTTCATTTCCTTTGGCTTGTGCCCAGGAGTGAGATTTCTGGATCATATGGCAGTTCTATTTTTAGTTTTATGAGGGACCTCCACACTTTTTCCCATAGTGGCTGTACTAATTTACCACCAACAGTGTATACAGGTTCCTTTTTCTCCATACCATTGTTAGCATTTATTATTTTTTGTTTCTTCGATAATAGCCATTCTACTTGGGGTGCGATGGCATCTCATTATAGTTTTGATTTGTATTTTGGAATTTTTAAATTTAAAATATTTAAATTTTTATTCATGCATTTGTGTAATATATGTTGATATAGACATCTACCAGACATGTATTCTGTAAGAGACCCTATGTTAGGCATATGTTACCATACATCTCATCCACGCTTGCATCAGCATACCATTTCATTTCCCATCCCCCCTCTTCCAAACTGCTATTAACATTAATATGACACTGTTAGGTCAGGAGGGGACAGAATCATGTGGCATATTTCCCAGTCTTCTTTCCATCTCTATCACTTACTCACATCAGGGCCATCTGGAGACTCACCTGAATGTGTCTTGGTGGTGACACAGTCTGCCCCCAAATACATGAAGGGAGATGGTGACATCAGGGAGGGGAGGACTTTGAGGACAAGAGACTGTATGTGTTAATGACTTAGCACAGTGGCAGATGCATGGTATGCACACCACAAATGTTGTTGTTAGGATTACTGGCCTTGTTTGTGGGTTGATGTAAGTGCCATGAGAAGAACTCATCCTCCTCTGTCCTGCTGGCTGCTCTCATAATAGTGAGAATTGCCAGAGGATTGTTTTTCAGAAGGGAAGCTGTGGCAGAGTGTCTCAATATTAAATTTAATGTAGCTATTTATCAAACAAATGAGACTGAAGAAAAGGATGGTTTTATATAAAAGAAGACAAGAGCAGGGACACGGTAGATCTCCTTGCCTTCTTCCTGACCTTTCTGGCTGAAGCAAAACAGTTATTGTAATTACCTAAAGTAGCTGAACTTTAATTCACTTAGGGACCCCAATGTGTAATAGACTAGAAGAAATGCAGAGTTCAATCTCAATTCTGGACTCCCCTCTAAACTTGCTGGCAAAGAGATTTTTCCTCCAGATTTGCACATAGAAAACATCTCTTTTAAAGTATAGTGACATATATTATCTCAGGTATTTGTTGTAGCAAATTTGAAGAACACAGACATGTAGGATGATAGGATGATTAGATATCAAAGTTAGTGGTTCTTGCTAAACTGACTTGGAAGGGCTCTTTACTCACACTGGTTTTTTTTTTTTTGGAGGGGAGGGTGCTGGGCATTGAACCTAGGGGCATTCTACCTCTGAGCTACACCCCCAGCCCTATTTATTTTATTTTATTTTATTTTTATTTTGAAACAGAATCTCACTAGGTTGATGAGAGTCTCACTACTTGCTGAGGCTGTCCTCAAACCTGTCATCCTCCTGTCCTAGCCTCCCAAGTACTGGGATCACAGGCATGCACCACCACATCTGGCTCAAAATGGATTTTATAAGAAAGTTCACAGATGGGCCTAGGAGAAGGTTCAGAAGTCTGTCTAAATTTTGGTCCAGTAGAGAATCTTTGTCAGAGATTAGAGCTTCAACATATGTATTTTGGGAATTAAGGCTTCAATATGAGTTTGGGGGGACATGACTTGGTTTGCAACATTACATAAAGATTTGTGTTCATGTCTTCTTTTAC
This sequence comes from Graphiurus murinus, assembly GCA_004027655.1. Taxonomy (NCBI): domain Eukaryota; kingdom Metazoa; phylum Chordata; class Mammalia; order Rodentia; family Gliridae; genus Graphiurus; species Graphiurus murinus. Next base: position 21,342 of record PVLC010021620.1, read on the forward strand.
CAGGATATTGGTTAGCCATTGCTGCTTCATAACTGCCTCACAATAGAGTGACTTAAGACAATTATCTGTGAGCCTCCTGTGCCTGTAAGTGAGCTGGGGCTCTGCCGATAGGGGCTGGTCTGTTTCTTACTCTAGCTTCAGGCTTAGGAAGCTGGGACGGCTCTACTCCAGGAGTGTCTCATCCGCTTCCCAGGATGGCATGCTAGCACAGGCATGTTCTCCTCATAGTGAAGGACGAGTCCCCACTGCAGAGGTGCAAGCCCTACACGTGATTTGCCTGCTAGCATCCCACTGGCCAAATCAGACCACATGGCCAAGCCCCAAGTGAAAGTGTGGGGATATATACTCTGCCTTTAGAGGACTCTGGAGTCCACAGTAGAAGTGTGCATAAAGGGAAGACAAGGAGGGATGATTAATCGAGGTTGATGATGGAATCTACCAATCTATTCTCTTGGTCAAAATTATATCCATTCTTCCCCCATGCAAAACATGTTCAAATTTATCTTAACTTTCCGCTATTTCATTCCAGTTATGGTGGGATGTGGCTGGGTTCTTGGGGTAAGTGAAGGGGATTTGGGTAAAAGGTATTGTTCAATACTGCAGGCAACTGTGTTTAAGTGTGTTTTTTCCTATTATTTAAACATACAAGGGATCTTTCCCGTAGGGGACCATCCTTCTATTATCTGCATTGAAAAAATCGTTTAGTAATAGCTTTTATAGTTGCCTGATACTCAAATAGGTAATTTGTGTATTTAAATTTTTTAAAAAGTTATACTGTAATGGTTTGGAATTAGAATGTCCCCCTCACTCTCATGGAAACAAAGTAGCAATATTGGAAGCAGGGCTTGGCTACTTAGAAGGGATCTTTGGGTGTGGGCTTGGAGATTATATAATGTATAATCTCCCCCTTCTCTCTCTCTTACTTCTGGCCTCTGTGATGTGAGAGCAAATCTTTGTACTCTCCCTCTCTCCATTGTGGCAGGGTTGGAAACCCTGCAAGCAGGCCCAAATGGGGCAATTCGTGAAGCTGTGAGGATGAACCCAAGGTTGCAAGAAAAACCACTGAGATTTAGAAATGCCAGAAACATGAAATGACCACCAGGAAAGGCTGCAAGCTGCAAGCCATGGAGACAGGCTAGAAGAGACAGTGTGCTGCCATTGCAATTAGCCAGGCCATAGATAGGGGTGGGGCTATCAAGGCCCCATTGAGATCACATCTCACCACCATGCACCCCAGATGCCAGAAGTAGAGCTGTAGGATCAAATACTTGCCCTATTGGATTTTGATACTGCTTTGGTCCTGTTCCTTATTTCTATGGCGTTATCCCTTCCTTATGGAATACAAACATTTACTCTGTGCCATTGTACTGTTATGAGGTAGGACCGCCAGGGAAGACCCAAAAATATAGCCAAAAGAAATTCTTTATTTACTGGCTGGGACTGCACTGGGCACTGAACCTGAGAGCAGTGCTGAATGGCCATTTTGGGCTACTTTTATACAAAGTGTAAGCTCAGGGTGAAAAGTTTAGGTTCTGCCAGAACCTGCCGGCACAATCGGACAGTCCTGAGAGGAGAAAGTGAGGACTGATTAAAGAGTCAAGACTCCATGTTCTCGGGAGGGCTATCAGTGAATACTGAAGCGCCGAGTTTATTTTTCAGGGTGTTTTTATACAATCATACAAGGAAGATTATCTAAGAAAAACATCAGGCAATTTTGATTCATACTACAGAAAAACATCACATGTAAAGATTAAAAACATACTCTTACAGAAAATCTCATTGTTTTAAGAAAATACATTATTCCCGAAACCCTTTAGCCATACGTTAATATTTTGCCTAACCTTTTATCTAAAAGTATATTGCATACTTCTTCCCAAGTTTACCATTCAATTGACTATTTTCATTAACCCTTAAGAAAATCTATTAACCTTATAAAATCCTACTAACTTTGTGGCCAGCACTTAAGCGCACACCTGACGTCCATGGTTAGCACATAGTTCTTTTATGCACTCTTGGCATCAGCATAGAATGTACTTCAGATAGACATGGACTGCAAACAGCCTTTAGACCCTTAGCTCTTAACTCTTTCCTACATCATGGTCTCTGACAGGTTCTCACAGCAGGATGGTACAGCAGGGGTGGTAGCCAAGTGTAATATTCAGAAGCCACAAAACTGTATTGTGTGTAAGCTCAACAAACCACGTCAAATTCTCCTATTACACACATATCCTGGTTGTGACAAAGATGGATCCTTCTATTATATACATCCTGGTTGTGAGAAGGATGGAAAGTTCCTGAGGAGCTGTCCCTGCAGGTGTGAGTCAAGCAGAAATTACAGAAGCCAAACAAGCAGTTATGCGTGACTAGTTGGGTCACCTAGGGTAGCAACATGGCATTACTTATGCTAAGGCTAAGGCCTCAGGTTATCCCATAACAGTACATTCCTTTATATCTATATCTATATCTATCTATCTATCTATCTATCTATCTATCTATCTATCTATCTATCTATCTAATCTTCCTTTTTGTTTTTACAGGGGCTCACAACCAAGAGTTTATCTTGAGTCTCAGAGGAGACTTTGAACTTTGGGACTTTTGAGTAATGCTGAAACTGTTAAGACTATGAGAACTCTTGGAGATGGACTAAATGCATTTTGCTTTGTGAGGTGGCTGTGAGGTTGAGGGGGCCAGAGGCAGAGTGTAATAGTTTGGTTTAGAATGTCTCCCTAGCTCTCATGGAAACAAGATAGCAAAGTTGGAAGCAGAGTTTGGTTGCTAAGGTCCCTGGGTGTGGCCTTGAGGCTTTCTCTTGCTTCTGGCCTCAGTGACGTGAGAGCAGAGCCTTGCAGTCTCCCTCTCTTCATTTCCCACTGCCATGCGCTGAATTCTGCAGACCCAGAAGCTAATAAAGCTTCCTACCTCTAAGTTGTTTTGGTTTACTGCAATGAGAATGTTGACCTCAACAAATATTTGGTTTTCAAACCTCAGTTTTAACCAGGGAGAGACACAGTCTTGAGTTTTCATCAATATTAGAATAGGGCCTCAAACCTGTTTGTATATGAGCCGAGGGTAATTCTCTGCCTCTTGATTTTCCTTCTATGCCAGGACTGTCAGAAGATGAGAAAACTCTAGGGGGAGGTGGCAGGGTGGTACGATAACATTCTGCAGCACAAGGTGGCCAATGTTTTGATAATAATTAGTATTTTTGAGAACACACCCTGTATTGAAGTGGTTCTAAGCACTTTGAATGTTTCAGTTTAGTAACTTTATAAGGCAGATATTACTCTTACCCCAACCTTCAAGTAGGAGACTGGAGCACAGAGAGTCTAAAAAGCTCAAATAAAGTCACAGAACTAATAAGTGACAAGGTTGGATTTGAACCTGGGCAGAATGATTCCACATCTATCTGTATACTTAACCATCTTGCTATTTTGTCCTAACGATTTAAGGAGATTGCCTGCATCTGAAATAGACTTACTATATAAATCCAAGGACAATTTTAGAAAATATCTGCTCCAATTGTTAAATAAAGGGACATTTCCTCTGAGAAACAAGAATACAGTAGGCTAGTATGGAAAAATATGTAAAAAACCCAAAGAAAGACTTAATAAAGCTAAATATAACAGCTAAAAGATGGCAAGTTGGAGGCAGCAAATAACATACTTGAAGTCATGTAAAAGGAAATTCATATAGTAAATGACAAATTTGGGAAATGGCTCATAAGCATAGCTTCAAAGAATAAAATACTTAAAATGATATACTATTAGTTGGATGGCATGTCCTGGAGATCACATTTATTTGGATAATAATTATTCCTGAAAGAAAAAAAGTCCCCAAAGACAACAGCATAGTTAAGGAAATAAAGAAGAAAAAATCTTTATCCAAAGAAAATTTTCAACTTAAAAATGAACATGTCCATTGGTTAGAGGCAAAACTTACAAAGAGATTACATCAACTATCTATTGCTATGTAACTTACTGCTCCAAAATTTAGCAGTATGAAATAGCAAGCACTCACCACCTCACCTAGTTTCTGTGAGTCAGGAATCTGGGAGTTACTTAGTTGGTTGATTCTAGAATCAGCCAAGCTGTTAGTTGGGGCTGCTGTCACCTCAGGTAAAGTACTAAGTTTGATCATTGAAATATTCAACAAATATATTGGCAAAACCTTCAGAGAGAGCATAAGAAAATTAACATAAACAGATAATGAACACATGCAATAATTAAAAAATATTTGAATAATACATTGCAGTTCCCTTCTCTGTAGTTTTGCTTTTCACTTGTGATCTGGAAATATTAAAAGGAAAATTCCAGAAATAATTCATAAGTTTTAAATTTTGTGCCATTCTAGGGTGACAAAATCTTGTACTATCCATTCTCTCTTACTAGGGACATGAGTCAGTCCTTTGTCCAGTGTAATGACACAATATCACTACCCACCTGTTAGTAACTCAGTAGCCATCATGGTTGTTAGCATGACTGACTCTCATGGTATTACAGTGCTTGTGTTCAAATAGCCCTTATTTTACTTAATAATGAACTCAAAGTATAAGAGTAGTGATACTTGTAATTTTTTTTTTTTTTTTTTTTTTTGCGGTACTGGGAATTGAACTCAGGGGCATTCTACCTCCGAGCTACACCCCCAGCCCTATTTTTATTCTTTATTTTGAAACAGGGTCTCACCAAGTTGCGAGTGCCTCACTAGGTAGCTGAGGCTGGCCGCGAACCCGGATCCTCCGGTCTCAGCCTCCCCAATGCTGGGATTACAAGCATGCGCCACCACGCCCGGCTTGATACTTGTAATTTTATTATAGTATATCATTGTATTTTTTATTGGTGAATTTTAATCATACCTCTTTATGAGGTACATCTGGTAGAGGCATGCATGCACACACCTCTCATTTAACCCTTCCCCAATTCCTACCCCATTCCCTCCCCTCCCTCCCTCTCATGTTCAGCTTAGTGATTGACTTTGATATGTTTGTGAATGTACATCATGTGCATTAGGGTGTTTCCTTCTTCCCACCTCTCATCACCTTCAGTTAGGTTGCCTTCTTTGTTCTATCTTATTACTGTTGTTAATCTTTTTTTTTTTTGCGGTACTGGGGATTGAACTCAGGGGCATTCTACCTCCGAGCTATACCCCCAGCCCTATTTTTTTATTCTTTATTTTGAAACCGAGTCTCACTGCGTTGCGGAGTGCCTCACTAGGTAGCTGAGGCTGACCGCGAACCCGGATCCTTCGGTCTCAGCCTCCCGAATGCTGGGATTACAAGCGTGCGCCACCACGCCCGGCTCTGTTGTTAATCTTTTACTGTGCCTAATTTATGAACTAAACTTTATCAAATGTAGGTTTATATAAGAAAAAATAGTAAAAGTAAGGTTCAGTACTATCCATGGTTTTAGGCATCCACTGGCAGGTATCCAAACATGTATCCATGATAAAGGGGGGGGGGCAATCATAAATGGTTAAAAATAGAAAAATAATGGGAAAATAAATAGTAACACATGCTAACTAAACTTAGTGTATAAAAATGATATATTAACACTATAATAATAGTAACTGATTTACATTGCTCTAACTGCTTTTTATGTATGAACTCATTTATTAGTCAGGATTTTAGAGTTGTAAGTGACAGAAGCATAATTAAAGTTAATTAAAGAAAATAATTTATTGGTTTACTTAACAGGGACGTTCAAAGTGTGGATCTGTCTAGATGGAGTTATGTCTTTGGAGTTAGTGAGGTCAGAGAAAAGATGGTGCTTCTTTCTCATAACTTCATCCAAAGTCCTGAGGATGAATCTCATTATCCTGGCAGGGGTCAAAGGCTCCTATGAAGAGGGGCGTGGGACCACTTCTCCTAAGCAAGAGTGGGTGCCCAACGTAAAGAAAGGCAAATAAAGGGGCCAGCATTCATTAAGAATAACAATAACAATTAATAACAATGTGAGGGCGATCTGGCTGCGACATCTGTCACACCATTGATCGCCAGGGTTGATTCGGCTGATCTGGCTGGCTAGGCGGGTGTCCCCTTCCTCCCTCACCGCTCCATGTGCGTCCCTCCCCGAAGCTGTGCGCTCGCGCTGGGTCGAAGAGGACCGCCTTCCCCGAATAGAGGAGGACCGGTCTTCGGTCAAGGGTATACGAGCAGCTATGCTCCCCCGCTAGAACCTCCAAACAAGCTCTCAAGAATAACAATGCCAAAAATCATGCAGGAGGCATCACAATACCTGACTTTAAACTCTACTACAAAGCCACAGTAATAAAAACAGCATGGTATTGGCACAAAAATAGATACATAGACCAATGGAGCAGAATAGAAGACTCAGAAACAGACCCACAGACTTACAGTCAACTGATTTTTGACAAAGGAGCCAAAAATATACGCTGGAAAAAGGAT
>PVLC010021621.1:0-27731 GCA_004027655.1 Graphiurus murinus
AAAAAAAAAAAAAAAAAAAAAAAAAAAAAAGAAAGAAAAAAAAAGTTACTTCAATTGATCTGGGGATCCACTAAAAGTTATTGAGTAGGGAGAAGAATAGCAAAGCCACCAAGGGGAGGCCAGGCAGGAGGCCAGTTGGGTGGTTTCAGTAGTCCAGGGAGAGAGGGTGCTTGGACCCAGCTGGTGCTGTGTGGAGAAAAGTGGCTTTGGAAGGTCAATTGGGATTGCTGAAGCTGCAGTCCTGGCTGAGCCCCAGCTTCTGGCCTGAGCAAGAGCACTTAGTTGTGCCATTGTGAGACCTGAGCCTGAGTCAGGACAGGAGTGGGGGGGGCGGGGGGGGGGACAACGCAGTCGCAGGCGGGGTTGAGACTTCTGGGAGAGGCGCTGGGGCTTGGTGGGTGGGCAGTAACTGCAAGTCAGCACCCACTTAGGGACTGACAAGATTCCTGGGGAGGAGGCCAAGGCAAGCCGACTGACAGGGGCTGGGCCTAGGAGCTCAGACCCTCAGGACGGGGGAGGGGCGGGCAGCGGGCGCCAGGGATGATCCCTCCCAACTCAGGACGTGCTTCACTCCATTCACTGCTCAGCCTCCCTTCTTCCCAGGTAAGGCTGGCCCCCTGGCTTCTCGCCCTGCTTCTTCCTTCACCGGGCTGCGGGGTAGTGAGAGATGCACCTTCCTGGGCCTCCCCCACCCCAAAAGAGGCGAGAGTGAAACAGAGCCGAGGGGAGAACCTGAAGTCAAGAAGGTGACGGGCAAGCCGAGTGTGATGGCGCACGATTGTAATCCCAGCATTTGGGAGGCTGAGACCAGAGGATCCGGGTTCACCGCCAGCCTTAGCTACCTAGTGAAGCACTCTGCAACTTAGTGAGACCCTGTTTCAAAATAAAGAATAAAAAAAAAAAATAGGGCTGGGGGTATAGCTCAGAGGTAGAATGTCCCTGAATTCAATCCTGAGGACCACAAAAATAAAATAAAAGTTGGCCATTAGCCCAGCCAAACACTGAATGTTAAAACACAGACATTTGCACTTAGAAAAAGAGTTATATAGACTCTCACAATAGTTTAGACTAAAGTTAAAAGATGCAAAAGCAAGCCGGGCGTGGTGGCGCACGCTTGTAATCCCAGCATTCGGGAGGCTGAGACCAGAGGATCCGGGTCCACAGCCAGCCTCAGCCACCTAGTGAAGCACTCCACAACTTAGTGAGACCCGGTTTCAAAATAAAGAATGAAAAACAGGGCTGGGGGTGTAGCTCAGAGGTAGAATGCCCCTGAGTTCAATCCCCAGTACCGCAAAAAAAAAAAAAGATGCAAAAGCAAGCTATATTAACTCAATATTAATTACTAATGTTATGCACAAATCCGGTGTGCTCCTCCAAGAGACAATCACTGCACACAGAGTACTGCAATAGCAAGAAGGGGGTTTATTGCCAACTCGAGTTGGGATTCAGCCTTTTCCAACGCAGTGGAATTGTGACACGAACCCTGACTTCATATTAGTTCAGCCTTTTTTAGGGAGTGTACAGAGGTGGGGAAACTTGTACGTGGGGAAAGGTAACACAAAGAAGGCAGGGGATTGGTGGAGCCCTATTGCCAGGGCTAGGATGAGTCTGGAAGGGAGGGGGCTGTCCTGTCTCAGGAAGGGTAGGGGCTATCCTGTCTCAGGAAGGGTGGGGGGCTGTCCTAGCCAACTCAATGCCTTACACTCCCCCCTTTTTCTTTTGTTCATATGAGGAATCCTCCTCATAGGGCATCATAAGCAGACTGGGTTAGTACCCAGAGTGAATCTATTGGGATATGGGTAGGTACCACATATCTCTGAGTTTTGGTCGTTTCACTAGGTGGGGACCTTGTCAGGGTTGTTGGCAAATCTTCCCCCTCTTTGGGCCCAAAGGCCTGTTTTGGGGTCTCCTGAGTCAGAACTCTATTAGGCCCTGTTTGGGCAGTCTGGACTGGGGTGGACTGGAGCTTGATCTGAATTAGCATCCCAAAATACGGCCTCTGATAAAGGTATAATCCCCAAACCAGCCCTGACGTCCAGCAAGTCTGTCGTTTTCCCTCCTCAGTGAACCTAACACGAATCAAGTTACAATATTCCGAGTATCATGTCCTCGTACAAGGTTGCACATAGGACATTACAATGTACAAGGGATATACTGGCCACCTCCATTCTCCATCATTACTAGTTACACAGGGCCAGTCCTTACAATAGAGGGACTCTACTCCCCCACACGTTCGTCTCTGACTGCCTGTTCTAAACCCTGGACAAACATAGAACCCATGGTGGCTCAGGGAGACCCTTCTTTGTCGCCTCTTCCACCCTATCAGAAAGAGGCTGCAAGGTACCAAAGTCCACAGAGATGACTTTGACGAAGTACAGTGGTCCATGATGAGCAGTTGATGAGTTGCTGTTGCCAATAACCCGTCACGACTTCCGAACTGTCAGCGTGAGCTTCAAGGGGTTGTCAGGGTTGGCTGTCACTGCCCACTCCTTTTGGACTCTCTCAATGTCCTTTTCACTGGCCTTCCGGATCTGGGAGTGTTGTACCCAGGATCCTATGCCATCCACCTTTAGGGCAGTTGGGGTAACAAGGACAACCACATAAGGCCCTTTCCATTTAGTCTCTAACAGCTTATGGTGATGCTGCTTGACCCAGACCCGGTCTCCGGGTTCTACATCCTATGGGCCCCTGTAAGGAATTTAGAATTGGCTTTTGCTGCAGGATGGGGGCAGAGAGCCAAACATGATTTCAAAAGGGGTTAGATTAAGCATGTAGGGCATACTTCTGGCCCTGCATAAGGCATAGGGAAGGAGCGTGACCCAGTCTCTGCCAGTTTCTATTGCCAATTTAGTTACAGTCTCCTTTAAGGTTCTATTCATCCTTTCTACCTGCCCAGAACTCGGGGGGTTGTATTCACAATGCAATTTCCAGTTACTCCCCAAAGCTTGGGAAAGGAGGGTCCTTTGTCCGCCCCTATAGTAATAGGAACTCCATAGCTAGGCATTACATCTTCTAACAATTTCTTTGCTACTATAATAGTCATCTCCCTCTTAGCAGGGAAGGCTTCCACCCACCCCAAAAAGGTATCCCCCATAATTAGTATATACTTATACTTGCCTGACATTACTTCTGTATAATCTATTTCCCAGAAGATCCTAAAAATAAACAATGAGCATTGTAGTTTGAATATCAAATAGGAACTGACATATAACCCTAATTGTTTAAAATGGAAAAAGAAAAATTTGTTAATTTTTAATTACATCTCTTATTTTCTAATAAACTTAAAAAAAACTTATTTGTTGAAGACTTAAGTAATATGAACTAGAAGGTATTTGGATCCATTTTTTTTTAACTTGATAAGCGCTCTTTATAAGCTAATTTTGGTACCACGTGGACGACAGACAATACACGTATGGATACAAACATATCTCATAGCTTTAACTTGCCAGGCATTGAATTTTCATAGTTAAATAACCAACCAGATGTATAGTTCCCAAAGTTAAAAAAAAATACACCCTATCTCAGATGCCTGTAGTAGATTATAGAATAGAGGACACAAACATGGAAGCCTCTTCACAGAACAAGCCTCCATCTTCTAATTTACATTAGGGCCAGGAAAGGTAACAAAAACTATATTTAAAGCCCGACGTGGTGGTGCACACTTGTAATCCCAGCATTCGGGAGGCTGAGACCCGAGGATCCGGGTTCGAGGCCAGCCTCAGCTGCCTAGTGAGGCACTCCACAACTTAGCGAGACCCGGTTTCAAAATAAAGTATAAAAAATAGGGGTGGGGGTGTAGCTCGGAGGTAGAATGCCCCTGAGTTCAATCCCCAGTACCGCAAAAAAAACCAAAAAAAAACATTTTTAAACTTTTGCCATTTACTTATTTTCTTTAAGTGTTAATTACAAGCACAGGAGGGGAACAATCAACCCGCTTTAGTTTAAGCAAAAATCCAAAGAGTGCCCTCCCCCCCAACACCATGTGGTCAGCCAGTACCCACGTGGTCAGCCATCTTAGCCAGAGCAATGAGGCAAAAAACTAAACAATTTAGAGCAGACATTTATAGCAAAAAGTCTTGACAGACCGGCCAGTAAAATGCGTTGGGTCTGAATGCTCCTCTCTTAGTGCCTTTAAGCACTCATTTTTAAAGGAGACTGAGGTCGGCCAGAGGGGAGAAGAGTGACAGGAAGTGGGAGAAAAGGCAAGAGAGAGCGAAAATCTGCTGAATCTATGTCCCATTGCTGGCAGCTGGCTTCCCTAAACCCAGCATGGGTTTCGCTCCCTTGGTCTTGCCCCAGGGTCTCTGGACCCAACGGCCTTCCTCGGCTGCCCGCATGCCACTGCAAAATGTAAACCTTACTCTGCCGATTTGAGTGGGCCTAGTCCCTGACTCCCAATGGCTCCTCTGGGCCCCGGCATGACACGGACAGCCTCATCAAGCCGAGATTGAAAGTCGGCCATTCTGCAGATCGAACAGTGATTAACATACCTTTTTTACCTTCAGTGAAAGATTATACGCCTGAGTTCTGAAATCAGAAACATGGTCAATCATTATAGACAAGGGAGTTGAAGAAGTCTGTCCCATTATGCAGAAGTAGAGAACAGCTGCCGGCCCAAAGCTGAAACCGAATTTTTTTTTTTTTTTTTTTTTTTTTGTGGTACTGGGGATTGAACTCAGGGGCATTCTACCTTCGAGCTACACTCCCAGCTCTATTTTTTATTCTTTATTTTGAAACCAGGTCTCACTAAGTTTCGGAGTGCCTCACTAAGCAGCTGAGGCTGGCCGCGAACCCGGATCCTCTGATCTCAGCCTCCCGAATACTGGGATTACAAACGTGCGCCACCACACCTGGCTCTGAACCGAATATTAACAATACCACGTGGACGGGGAGAACAGACAAACACTGAACAGAGATAGGTCTTTTTACGATGCCCGCTTCTTTTTTAAATTTCCTATAAGAGATCTACCACACTGTGCACACCATGCCAAAAAATTCAGTGTAGGCAAGGACCTCCAGCGAGTCCGCCTAGGTCTTTTGCCAGTCCCACAGTGGGCCCGCAGACACAAATGGAAGGTTGGCCATGCAAGCCGAGCCTCCCTGCTGGCACCAACCAAATAAACTCCTTCTACCCTGGAGGTGAGTGAAGATCCTTGGAGGACACACTTTCCCAGTCAGGGAAGCAAGATGTTATTCACAAATCCAGGCGTGCCCCCCCAAGAGACAATCACTGCACACAGAGTACTGCAATAGCAAGAAGGGGGTTTATTGCCAACTCGAGTTGGGGTTCAGCCTTTTCCAATGCAGTGGAATCGTGGCACGAACCCCGACTTCGTATTAGTTCAGCCTTTTTTAGGGAGTGTACAGAGGTGGGGAAACTTGTGAGTGGGGAAAGGTAACACAAAGAAGGCAGGGGATTGGTGGAGCCCTGTTGCCAGGGCTAGGATGAGTCTGGAAGGGAGGGGGCTGTCCTGTCTCAGGAAGGGTGGGAGGCTGTCCTAGCCAACTCAGCGCCTTACACTAATAACACAAAACCTCCTTTTTTTTAGGTACTGGAGATTGACTGAACCCAAGGGGCATTCTACCTCCAAGCTACACCCCTAGTCTTATTTTTTATTCTTTATTTGAAACAGAGTTTCACTAAGTTGTGAAGGGCCTCACTAAGTAGCTGAGGCTGGCCACAAACCCGAGTCCTCTGGTCTCAGCCTCCCAAGTACTGGGATTACAAGCGTATGCCACCACACCCGGCTCAAAACCTTCTTATTTTAAGACTATATTCCTGTCTTTCTTTTCTTTATTATAAACCAGTTTTCAACATAATAAGTAACTTCTAGCAGATAGAGATAAGTAGAAGCAGAGAACTTACCAAGGACATAGGTAGATAATGCATACTTTAAACTATAAGAGTAGCTGGGCATGGTGGCGCACGCTTATAATCCCAGTACTTGGGAGGCTGAGACAGGAGGATCTGGGTTCAAGGCCAGCCTCAGCTACTTAGTGAGGCCCTCTGCAACTTAGTGAGACCCTGTTTCAAAATAAAGAATAAGAAAAATGGGGCTAGGGGTGTAGCTCAGAGGTAGAATGCCCCTGGGTTCAACCCCCAATACCGCAAAAAGAAAAGAAAAAAAACTGTAAGAGTAAAACAAAGAACAAAGCAGGCTTTTACCCTGAGATTAGATTACAAGCCTGTACCACCATGCCTATTTTTTGTTTTGTTTGCTACCAGATTGAACCCTCGGCATTGTACCTCTGAGCTACATGCACCCCGAGCCCTATTTTATTTTGAGTCAGGGCCTCCGTAAATTGTGGAGGCTGGCGTTGAACCTGTTATCCTTCTGTTTCAGCCTCCCAAGGACTGAGATTACAAAACCTGTCCACTGTGCCCAGCTCCCTCGTAACCTTCTTTTTTTTTGCCTCACTAAGCTGAAGCTGGCTGAGAACCTAAGATCTTCCTGTCTCAGCCTCCCAAGTACTGGGATTACAAGTGTGTGCCACCACGCCCGTCAATAGCCATCTTTTAGCTGACCAAGGTCAACCTTCGCTGCAGCTCTTGGCTGACATTTTAGAGACAGAGAAAAAGATTTTATTGTTCTGCCTAAGTATGAAAGTGTGTTTTTCATTAGCAATTAATACTGCCCTTACTAGCAATTAATACAGTCTCAATCCCCATCACTAGGGTCTGAACTTAGGTTGGATGGTCTACTTTTCACTACAACCCCAGGCCCCCACTAGGCCTTAAATTTTGAGAAAGGATCCGGCAAGTCAGAGTCTGTCCTTGAACTTGTGATGGATCCTCTTGTCTCCAGTACTGGGATTACAAACCAAACTACCCGCCCTTTCCACAGTAGGCTCTAGATCCTGCCCCTCTCTGCTGCCCTCTGCCTCCACCCCTGGACTCTGTGTTAGTAACTATGTGCCTTTTAAAGCAAACACATAAATAGAGAAGCTTTTATTTTGCAGAGGAAACAGGGTGATTTTCTACATAGTAAACCTTAAATCCTGACTTATAGTTCATGGACTTGACTTCTAGGTGCTGAGACCGGAGGCACAGACCTGGTCCTCCCAGCAGAGGCGTGGAAACAGGTAAGCAGGTAGGCGGTGGGGTGGCCTGACGGTGTGCTGCTGAGGGTGAAGGGACCTCTCCACAGACACTTCATTTCACATTCCAGGTGTTACAGCAGGTGCTGTGAAATAAAATTTATCTTTTTTTGTGTGTTTGTGTGTGGTACTGGGGATTTAATCCAAGGGCATTCTACCTTCGAGCTACACCCCCAGCCCTATTTTTTATTCTTTATTTTTATTTATTTATTTTTTTCGAGGTACTAGGGGTTGAACTCAGGGGCATTCTACCTCCGAGCTATACCCCCAGCCCTATTTTTATTCTTTATTTTGAAACAGGTTCTCACTAAGTTGCGGAGTGCCTCACTAGGTAGCTGAGCTGGCCGCGAACCCAGATCCTCTGGTCTCAGCCTCCTAAATGCTCAGATTACAAGCGTGTGCCACCATGCCTGGCTATTCTTTATTTTGAAACAGGGTTTCACTGTCATGGAGGGCTTTACAAAGTAGCCGAGGGTGGCCACAAACCTGTAATCTTCCTGTCTAACCTCCTAAGTACGAGGATTACAAGCATGTGCCACCATGCCCAGCTTCAAAATAAAATTTTTTATTTATTTATTTTGTGGTACTGGGGATGGAACTCTCAGGGGCATCCTACCTCTTAGCTACACCCCCAACCCTAATTTTTATTCTTTATTTTGAATCAGGATCTCACTAAGTTGCAGAAGGCCTCACTAAGTAGCTGAGGCTGGCTTCGAACCCTAATCCTCCAGTCTCAGCCTCCCAAATGCTGGGATTACAAGTGTGCGCCACCACGCCCGGCCAAAATAAAATTTATATTCACAACTTCTGGATAAGAAAAACTTAGGCCTCACCAGTCTTTTTTTTTTTTTTTTTTTTTTGTATTGAGAACTGAACCCAGGGCCAGTCTACCTTCAAGCTACACCCCTAGCCATTTCTTTTTTTTTTTTTTTTTTTTTCGGTACTGGGGGTTGAACTCAGGGGCATTCTACCTCGGAGCTATACCCCCAGCCCTATTTTTTTTATTCTTTATTTTGAAACCGAGTTTCACTAAGTTGCGGAGTGCCTCACTAGGTAGCTGAGGCTGGCCTCGAACCCGGATCCTCCGGTCTCAGCCTCCCGAATGCTGGGATTACAAGCGTGTGCTACCATGCCCAGCTCACCCCTAGCCATTTCTATTTTTTATATAAAACAGGGTCTTGCTAAATTGCTGAGGCTAGACTTGAAACTATGATCCTCCTGTCTCAGCCTCCCAAGTACTGGGATTACAGGTGTGTGCTACTATGCCCGGCTCCAAATTAATCTTTTCTTTTTAAATAACTTATCAAGAGCTAAATTCCAATTAGATTAATGAAAACATATGTGATCCCTTTTTCATCCAAGAGATTTCAGTTGCTCTGAATTCTACCCACAGTCCCTCTGAGTTGAGAATCCTAGTCCAGGTGGAGAGCAGGTAAAACACAAGCTGGAGCAAATTTCAGGTCAGGTATGAATCACAGACCTAATTGTAATTGGAAAGTTTGATGAATTCTAATTAATGCTTTTGTGGTACTGGGGATTTAACCCAGTGACATTCTACCTCTGAGATACATCCTTTGTCCTTTATTTATTTATTTTTTAAATTTCAGACAGCATTAGGTTTGAAGCCAGCCTCACCAGCTTAGTGAGGCTTTGAAAATTTAGTGACACCCTGTGTATATATATGCCAGGCATGGTGGTGCATGCTTGTAATCCCAGCATTTAGAAGGCTGAGCCAGGAGGATCGCAGGTTCCTGGCCAGCCTCAGCAACTTGCGAGGTCCTCTGAAGCTTAGTTAAATCCTGTTTCAAAACAAAGAATAAAAAAATGGGTTAGGGGGGTAAAGCTGAGAGGTAGAATGCCCCTGGGTTCAATCCCCAGTACTTAAAAAAAAAAAATATATATATATATATATATATATATTAAGCTGGGCATCATGGCACACACTTGTAACCCCAGTACTTGGGAGGTTGAGAATCACAGTGAGGCCCTCTGCGACTTAGTAAGAACCTGTTTCCAAATAAAATCGGCCAGATGTGGTGGTGCACGCTTGTAATCTCAGTACTTGGGAGGCTGAGACCAGAGGATCCAGGTTCACAGTCAGCCTCAGGTACTTAGTGAGGCCCTCCACAATTTAGTGAGACCTTCTTTCAAAATAAAGAGTTAAAAATAGCCGGGCGTGGTGGCACACGCTTGTAATCCCAGCATTCGGGAGGCTGAGACCGGAGGATCCGGGTTCGTGGCCAGCCTCAGCTACCTAGTGAGGCACTCCGCAACTTAGTGAGACTCGGTTTCAAAATTAAGAATAAAAAATAGGGCTGGGGGTGTAGCTCTGAGGTAGAATGCCCCTGAGTTCAATCCCCAGTACCACAAAAAAAAAAAAAAAAAAAAAAAAAAAAAAAAAAAAAAAAAGAATAAAAAATAGGTCTGGGGGTGTAGCTCTGAGGTAGAGTGGCCCTGGGTTCCATCCCCAGTACCATGCAAAAAACCCCCCAAAACAAAACCCACCAACAAACAAAATTAATAAAATAGTGCTGGGTGTGTAATTCTGGGGTAGGCTGCTCTTGGGTTCAATTCCCAGCACCACCACTACACACACACACACACACACACACACACACACACACACACACATACACACACAAGAGGAGGAGGAGGAGGAGGAGGAGGAGGGAAGGAAAAGAAAGAGAAAGGCCTCCCTAGGTTGCTGCCCCATGATCCTCCTGCCAATAGTTTTCTTAACCATTTCCAATAAGAGAGCACTGCTGGGAGGGGAGGTATGTTTAGCAATTCAGACATCCTAGGCCTGGGAGCTGGATGGGGCAGGTGATTCCCCCTTGGTTGACAACTCCCACTTTTCATGTTTATTATCTATTTGCATTTCTTTAAGGTAAATTGTACAGTTTTCAAAATAGGCAATCTTGATTTATAGCTTTCAAAATAGGCAAGACGGTATTTACTGTGCATGATTTGTTTTTCTGGTAGTAATTTAAAAATTTAACTTTAGAGAGCAGTTAATATTTCCCACTTCATTCTCTACTGTCTCTGACACAACGTTTGATTAGGTATTGTTTATGAGGTACAGGGAAAGAGAATAAGGGTCAAGTTGGTTGTGGTGATGCATGCCTGTAATCCCAAGAGTTAAGATGTTGAGACAGGAGGATCATAAGTTCCAGGCCAGCCTTTACAACTCAGTGAGACCGTGCAATTTAGCAAGACTCTGTTTAAAAAAAACAAAAACAAAAACAGTGCTGGGTGTAGACCCTAGGTTCAATCCTAAGTAGGATGGGGGGGGGGGAAGAGGGGGGGAGAGCATAGAGGGAGTAAAGGAACTTGAACTTGTAGATGTTAATGTATATCCTTCTATTGGTCAGGGTTAGTTTACATTTTTCTTTCTTACTTGGTTTTTGTTTGTTTCTGTGTAGAGGTCATTTCTAATTTTCAGTCTATGTGGGTAGGTTTCTTTTGTTTTCTTTATAATGTTCTGTACTTTGCACATACTTTGCTCTTATTTGCATGCTCAGTCAGCAGTGGACATTTGAGTAATTCTCAGTTTTTCTCTTAGGGCACCTGTCATGTACTGTGGAGTGGCTCTTTCAGGACACGTGGTCCAAACAGGCTGAGCTAAATGATAGGACTTCTGCCAGGTTAACTGCCCCAACATATGACAATTATCAGGGCCACTTTGTGTGGTGAGGCAGATATTTGCCCAGCATTGGTTAAAGTCAGGGTTTGCAAATACTAAATACTAGAAACTGGGGTTATTTCTTATTTGGAAACAGGGTCTTGCTAGGTTGATGAGAGTCTCACTATTTGCTGAGGCTGTCCTTGAACCTTCAAGCCTCCTGTCTCAGCCTCCCAAGTACTGGGATTACAGTCATGTGCGCCCGCCAGACATCCTTCTCCTTCACCTTTGGCTTTCTGTACTCTTCCTGCTCACCATCATGGCTACGACTGCTCCGTGGCCATCTGCCATTCTCTGTGCGACGCGGTGCTTGAGAGCCCTGCGCCTTCGCCTGCCTGGTGGCCTGGGCTGGTGGTGACTACATCCATCTTCCATCTCCCCTTGTGGACCCAAGGAGACCCACCATGTCTTCTGCAATGTGCCACCTCTGTTGAAGGGGGCCCGTGGAGGCCATGTGCTGGTGGTGACCCTGGTCGTGGGCCTGGTGTGTATTACTGCCTTGCAGGCCTGCTTCCTCCTCATCCTGCTCTCCTATGCCTTTCTCTGGGCTACCATCTTGAGGAGCCCATCCATTGTGGGTCGACACAAAGCCTTCTGCACCTGAGACCGGAGGATCCAGGTTCACAGCCAGCCTCAGCTACCTAGTGAGGCCCTCTGCAACTTAGTGAGACACTGTTTCAAAATAAAGAATAAAAAATAGGGCTGGGGGTGTAGCTCAGAGGTAGAATGCCCCTGAAATCAATCCCCAGTACAGCAAAAAAAAAAAAAAAAGGGCTGAGAGTGTAGCTCAAAGGTAGAATGCCACTGGGTTGCATCCCCAGCACCCCCACCCACCCACCCACCCAGAAAATGACTCTTCCATTTGGTATTCCCTTTATCAGTATGTGAGGCTTCTGATTTCTGCACATCCTGACCAACACTTTCTTTTTTTCTGAGTGTGTGTGTATGTGTGTGTGTGTGTGTGTGTGTGTGTGTGTGTGTGTGTTACTGAGGGTGAAACCTGGGCCCTCTACCTCCAGGCTATACCTCCTTCCAATTTTTATTTTTTATTTGGAAACAGGGTCTTGCTAAGTTGCTGAGAGCCTCACTAAATTGCTGAGACTGGCTTTGAAACTGCGATTCTCTCAAATACTATCTCAGCCTCTCAAATACTAGAATTGCAAGTGTGCACCACCATGCCCTGCTGGGATCAGTGGCAAAATTAAGAGTGAATATAGGCAAAGTCTTAGAGTGATGACCTGTCCACACAGCCAGGAGTGGAGACAGCCCCCACCTGTGATCAGCAGCACTGGCCAGGCCCCACCACCCAGGGTCCTGTCCTCATCACCCTCCATTAGTCAGCCTCGACTCTCCCAAGTCCCTTCACTGCCTGTGTTTCTTACTCCTTCCATTCCTCTTAAAGGTCCTCTCTCTGCCTCATTCTTTGGTGTCCCCAGGGCAGAGCCCAGAGAGGTGACTAAGCACAGGTGCACAGAGACAGGCTGCTGCAGGAATCCCCAGACTCTCGGGACCCCTCCCCGAGGTGGCTGGAGCCCAGTGCTGTGGAGCTAATTGCTGAGACCAGGCTGGCTTGGGAGATGAGCTGCCCTGCTTCTCTGCCTGCTCCTCTCTGTGTCCCAGGCCTTTGTCTGCACAGGAGTTTCAGCTCCTCTGCAGGGACATTCCCCAGTTTCTTCCACCCTAACCTCCAAAGGTGGTTCTGCTCAACAGCCACAGGGTTCTCCCTAACAGGAAATTATAAAAATTGCCCCTCTGTTAACCTGTTTTTTTTTTTTTTTTTTTTTTTTTTAATGTACTGGGGATGAAATTCAGGGGCATTCTACCAGTACCAGCCCCTCCTCCCTTTTTATTTCTTGTGGTACTGGGGATTGAACCCAGGGGCATTCCACCTTTCAACTGCATCTCTAGTCTTTTTTTTTTTTTCCCGGTACTGGGGATTGAACCCAGAGGCATTCTACCTCTGAACTACACCCCTAGTCCTATTTTTTATTCTTTATTTTGAAGGGTCTCACTAAGTTGCAGAGAGCCTCACTAAGTAGCTGAGGCTGGCCACAAACCCAGATCCTCCAGTCTCAGCCTCCCAAGTACTGGGATTACAAGCGTGCGCCATCACACCCGACTTGCATCCCCACTCTTATTAGATTATTTATTATTGTGGTACTAGGGATTGAACCCAGGGGCGTTCTACCTTCAAGTTACACCTTCAGCCTGAATTTTTTTCTTATTTTGAAACAAGTTCTGGCTAGGTTGATGAGAGTCTCACTACTGGCTGAGACTGTCCTTAAATGTGTGATCCTCCTGTCTCAGACACCCAAGTACTGGGATTATAAGCCTACAGCCACTGCTCGTGGCTCATCTTTTATTTTTTGCAACATTGTCTCAGTAAGTTTTTGAGAGCCTGGCTAAATTGCTGAGGCTGGCCTCAAACTTGTGATCCTCCTGTCTAGACTCCCAAATACTGGGATTACAGTAGGCACCACCATGCCCAGCTCCTTTTCTTTCTTTCTTTTTTTTTTTAATTTTCTGGCAATGCCTTGCTATGTTGCCCAGCCTGGCTTCAAACTTGCAGTTCTCCTGCCTCAACCTCCCACGTTGCAAGCACTACAGGCATGTGCTCTGTGCCCAGCAGGTTTTCTTTTTCTTAGGAAATGATACCACTATAATGTAGCCATAGAGGCCCAGGACCCATCCCTGCTTCATCTCCACATTCACTCACTCACTCATTTGTTTGTTTATTGGTACTGGGAAGTTGAACTAGTGGTGTTTTACCTCTAAGCCACACTCCCAGCCTATTTTAATTTCCAAACAGGGTCTAGCTAAGTGGCTGATATTGGCCTCGAACCTGCGATCCTCCTGTCTCAGACTCCCAAGTACTGGGATTACAAGGGTTCACCCCTACGCCAGGCTGGGGATAGAATTTTTCATTTCTTATTGGTACCCTTGCTGCTAGCACCCAGCATCCATTTGGAGCGCTGTCAGTTCCGCGGCGCAGGGGCGGGGCTTGCAGCGCGGACCAATAGGAACTGCGGTGGGCGGGCGCAGCTCCCTGGCCGCTGGACTTCCGCTCTGGCTAGACACATGGGTGTTCGTGACTCTTTGTTGCTCAGGGGCACCGTAGTTGGTTAATCCTGAGTCCAGCTCCGCGACCCCCCTGGCCGCCGGAGCGGTGACTCAGCGCGGGGCGCTCCAGAAGCTGCGAAATGGTGAGCACGGAGCGGCGAGTCCGGCGGTGCGTGTGGAGGAGGAAGGCTGTGGCGGACGGCGCTGTCGCCTGGGCTCCGACGCGGTGGCCGAGTCCCCGGGCGCCCTGGGCCTGGGTCGCCTCTGG
Organism: Graphiurus murinus; assembly: GCA_004027655.1. Lineage (NCBI taxonomy): Eukaryota > Metazoa > Chordata > Mammalia > Rodentia > Gliridae > Graphiurus > Graphiurus murinus. Next base: position 14,109 of record PVLC010021621.1, read on the forward strand.
AGAGCGGGTGCGGCTGGGCCGGCGGCGGGACCCACGTCCTACCTGTGTCTGCGGCGACCCGGGCGGCCCGGAGCCCTCTCTGGCAGCTCCGCCGCAGCCCCCTGTCCCTGACTGTGCGGTGTGGGCCAAGGGTCGCGGAGACCCTGTTTCGAGAGCTGGTTAGGGCGGGAGGAGCTGTGGTGTGTAGGGTGTGATCCCTGTTTTTTGGTTTTTTTTGTTTTTTTTTTGCGGTACTGGGGATTAAACTCAGGGGCATTCTACCCCCGAGCTATACCCCCAGCCCTATTTTTTATTCTTTATTTTGAAACCGAGTCTCACTAAGTTGCGGAGTGCCTCACTAGGTAGCTGAGGCTGGCCGCGAACCCGGATCCTCCGGTCTCAGCCTCCCGAATGCTGGGATTACAAGCATGCGCCACCACGCCCGGCTCTTTTTTTTTAATTGGTAATGGGGTTTGAACCCAAGGGCATATACCTTCCAGCTACACTCCTGGCCCCATCTTATTTTTTCATTTTCAAATAGGTCTCGCAAAGGGGTTCAGGGGTGGCTTGAACTTGCGAATCTCCTGTTTGAGCCTCCCAAATTCTGAGATTACAAGCATTTTCCACCAGACCCACTTTGCTCTTGAGTTTTTTGTTTATTTGTTTTTGGTACTGGGGATTGAACCCAGGGGCATTTTACCTCCAAGCTACACCCTCAGTCCTATTTTTTTATTCTTTATTTTGAAACAGGGTCTCACTAAATTGCAGAGTGCCTGACTAAGTAGTTGAGGCTGGGTGCGAACCCGGATCATCCGGTCTCAGCCTCCCAAGTACTGGGATTACAAGCTGCGCCACCAGGCCCCGGCCTGAGCATAGTATCTTGCACTATAAGCAGGAGGTCCACACATTGCCCACCTTCCCTGTTTGCCTTTTCTTGTTCTGACTTGCCAACCTGCTCTCCTGCCCGGCAGGCATACACTCTGACCTCTGCTTCCTGAGTGTGTGGGTCTTGTCTTATGATTTTTGCTGCTGTTTATTATTGTCTGATATGTGAATTACAAGTCACATTGCCACTTTACAATGGAGACAAGCATATAGAATTCAGTATGTACTAGGGATTGAATCCAAGGGCACTCTACCTATGAGCTACACCCCCTGCCCTTTTTAATTTTTATTTTGAAACAGGATCTCTCTAAGTTGCTGAGGCTGGCCTGAAACCTATGATCCTCTTGTTTTAGCCTCCCAGACATTGAGATTATAATGTGTGTCACCACACACAGGTAGGACTTTGAGTGATGCTACAGTGCACAAAGAAAAGTTGGAATGACCCACAAATACTGTGGGTGTTCCTGTTCTGCTGTTGAATTACCAAAGAGTTCCAACCTAGCATCAGAATTGCTGCATGAGAGGATGTGGGTATGGATGGGTGTGTAAGAGTGTGATGAGCAAGACATGGAGTGAACATTTAGAGAACAGAGCATCATGAGAACTTCTTATGAAGTTAGTATAGATCTCCAGTGATATGAGTCTCACTATTTATCCTAGAAATATGTGGCATGTTTTAGGGGTTGGTGGCGTTTGAGGATGTGGCTGTGACCTTCACCCTGGAGGAGTGGGCTTTGCTGGATCCATCCCAAAAGGAGCTCTACCGAGATGTGATGCAGGAAACCTTCAGGAACCTGGCCAGTGTAGGTAAGGGTGGCATCACTCCCTTAATTAGTCAACCGGAATGCACATGTTACTTGCTCATCAGTGATGTTGCATGATTTGAAATATTGAAAGGAAACTTTTTTTTTTGAGGTACTGGGGATTGAACTCAGGGGCATTCTACCTTCGAGCTACACCCCCAGCCCTATTTTTTATTCTTATTTTGAAACCGAGTCTCACTAAGTTGCGGAGTGCCTCACTAGGTAGCTGAGGCTGGCCGTGAACCCAGATCCTCCTGTCTCAGCCTCCCGAATGCTGGGATTACAAGCGTGAGCCACCACGCCCTGCTTGAAAGGAAACATTTTGGTAAATATTCCAGGCACATTATATCATGCATTCAGCCTAGAACTTAACAATTTTTGTGTAATGTTGTAATAATTCATTCTGGGTCTACATTTTAGGCAAAGGACAGGAAGAGGAGAATATTACAGATGACTACAAAAACTCCAGGAGATATCTAAGGTAATTTTTTTTTTGCCATGCTTGGGATTGAACTCAGGGGCATTCTACCTCCGAGCTATACCCCCAGCCCATTTTTTATTCTTTATATTGAAATAGGGTCTCACTAAGTTGTGGAGTGCCTCTCTAGGTAGCTGAGGCTGGCCGCAAACCCGGATATTCCTGTCTCAGCCTCCCAAATGCTGGGATTAGAAGTGTGCATCACCACGTCCGGCTCTAAGATAATTTTCAATGAGCCAGGTGTGGTGGTGCACACTTATGATCCCAGTTCTTGGGAATCTGAGACAGAAGGGTTGCAGGTTCAAGACCGGCCTCAGCAAATTAGCGAGACTCTGTTTCAAAACAAAAAATGAAAAGGGGCTGGGCATGGTGCCACATGCTTATAATCCCACTACGTCGAAGACTGAGAGAAGAGGATTGCAGGTTCAAAGACAGTCTAAGCAACATAATGAGGCTCTCAGCAACTTAGCAAGACTCTGTTTCCAAATAAAAAATAAGGTCTGGGGGTGTAGAGGTAGAATGCCCCTAGGTTCCCTCTCCAGTACCAAAAAAATAAAAATAAATAAAAAGGACTGGGGTGTACCTTGGAAGTAGAATAGAATGTCTCTGAGTCCAATCCTTATTACCACAAAAAACCAAAAACAACAACAACAAAAAAAGTGGGAGAGAAAGCATTGAGTCTCAAGAATAATAGAGTGCCAGGAAATTTAAAAGGTAAGCAAAGGCTTCAAATAACCCTGACTTAAAATTGATTTAGTCTCAAAGTATTTTCCAAAAATGCATATAGATTGAACACCTACAATTGAAAAATCCAAAATCAGAAGTATTCAAACATTGGAAACCTCTAGAGCAAAACATGATACCATAAGTTCAGTTTTTCTTTTTTTTTTTTTTTTTTTTGCGGTACTGGGGATTGAACTCAGGGGCATTCTACTTCCGAGCTATATCTCCAGCTCTATTTTTTATTCTTTATTTTGAAACAGGGTCTCATTACGTTGCAGAGTGCCTCATTAGGTAGCTGAGGCTGGCCTCGAACCCGGATTCTCCAGTCTTAGCCTCCCAAATGCTAAGATTACAAGCGTGCGCCACCACACCTGGCAAGTTCAGTTTTTCTAATGATTCAATATACATACATATTGTTCCACGTCCAATATTATTACATATGTCAAACTTACCTTCAAGGTTTGGGTGCAAGGTGTAGATGATAGAAAAGTAAATTTTGTGTTTAGACTGGCACACATTTTAAAAATATCTCATTATGCAAATATTTCAAAATCCAAAACAGATTTTTTTTTTTTTTTTTTTTTTCGGTACTGGGGGTTGAACTCAGGGGCATTCTACCTCCGAGCTATACCCCCAGCCCTATTTTTTATTCTTTATTTTGAAACCGAGTCTCACTAAGTTGTGGAGTGCCTCACTAGGTAGCTGAGGCTGGCCGCGAACCCGGATCCTCTGGTCTCAGCCTCCCAAATGCTGGGATTACAAGCGTGCGCCACCACGCCCGGCTCCCAAAACAGATTTGATCTCTGCCATTTTGCATATAAAATACTGAACTATTTTTCAATATTACACATATTCAGTGTAATAAAATAGTTAACTGGGAAATATTATTATGAAACCTGATATGAACTGGGTGTGATGGTGTACGCCTATAAACCTATTTATGTGGAAGACTTAGGATGATTGTGAGTTTTGTGCCAGCTTGGAATCTTAAGAGAAACTGTGTCTAAAATTAAATTAAAAGAAAGAGCTGACAAGGCAGAGCATTCCTGTAATCCCAGTACTTGGGAGGCTGAGATAGGAAGATCACAGGTTTGAGATCAGGCTCAGCAAATTGGTGAGGCTTATAGAGATCTTGTTTCAAATGTAGGTGTCAAAATAAGAACAGCTGGGGCTGGGGTATAGCTCAGAATGCTGCTGGGATGAATATTAATTTAAAAGTCTAGGCTCTGTGGCATATCCCTGTAATACAAGTACTTAGGAAGCTAAAACAGGAAAATCACAGGATTGAGATCCTCAGCAAATTAGCAAGACCATCTTTCAAAATAAGAAAATAAAAAAAGTTAGAGTATAGTTTGGAGATAGAATGCCCCTGAGTTCAATACTCAATACCAAAAAAAAAAAAAAAAAAAAAAAATTAAAAGGAGCTGTGAGCTGGGCATGCTGGCATACACTTGTAATCTCAATACTTAGGGAGGCTGAGACAGGAGAATAACAGGATTGAGGATAGCCGGATAGCCTCAGCAAGTAATGAGACTCATTAACCAAGTGAGACCCTATTTCAAAATGAAAATAAAGTAGGGCTGGGCATGGTGGCGCACGCTTGTAATCCCAATACTTGGGAGGCTGAGACTGGAGGATCCAGGTTCAAGGCCAGCCTCATCTATTTAGTGAGGCCCTCTGTAACTTAATGAGACCCTGTTTCAAAATAAAGAATAAAAAATAGGACTTGAGGGTATAGCTTGGAGGTAGAATGCCCCTGGGTTCAATCCCCAGTACTGCAAAAAATAAATAAATAAATAAGGTGTAGCACAGAGGTAGAATGCCCCGGGATTTAATCCTCAGAAACACACACATACACACACACACACACACACACACACTCACACACTCACAAAAGAGCTATGGATGTAGGTCACTAGTAGAATACTTTTGTAGCATGTATAAGGCACTAGGTTCCATCTCTGGTAGCACAAAATAAATATAAAAGAACAGAAAAAATGCATTAAAAGAGAAAAAAGAGACAGAGAAACCTGTAAGAATACTCCTTCCTGCCAGGCGCACGCTTGTAATCCCAGCATTTGGGAGGCTGAGACCAGAGGATCCGGGTTCGCGGCCAGCCTCAGCTACCTAGTGAGGCACTCTGCAACTGAGTGAGACCCTGTTTCAAAATAAAGAATAAAAAATAGGGCTGGGGGTATAGCTCGGAGGTAGAATGCCCCTGAGTTCAATCCCCCGTACTGAAAAAAAAAAAAAAAAAAAGAATACTGCTTCTTTTATAATAACCTTCCTATATCCATTGTACAGAGCATTCCAGCCATTCATGTTCAGAAATTCCTACATAGCATCAAAGCAGCTGGTCTCAAGGAAAATTATTAAAATCATTAATAGACACATCATTAGTAATGTGCTTTTTTTTTTTTTTTTTTTAACAGAAGTCAAATGGTAGAGAGATTATTTGAACATAAACTTGGTAGTGAATATGGAATAATCTTTAGCTGGTCTACAGATCACATTCTCAAGAAGAAAATTCATCGTGATGTTAAACCAGGTGAAAATATGTGTGGAGAAGTTTTCATTGGTCATTCATCCTTAACTGAGTCTCACACAGCTCAGCCTGGACAGAAATCACATGCACATTTGAAATATGAAGAGAAATCTGATAAATGTAAGGAATGGGGGAATGACGTCAGTTATCCCAAATGCTTTCTGAAGCATGAAGGGAGTCATACCAGAGGTAAACACCATGAATGTAAGCAATGTGGGAAAACCTTCACTTCCAGTTACATTCAAATCCATGAAAGAACTCACAGTGGCGAGAAAACCTATGAATGTAAGCAATATGGGAAAGGTTTCTGTGTTTCTAGCTCATTCAGAAAATATGAAGAAAAACACACTGCGAAGAAAGCATATGTATGTAAGCAGTGCGGGAAAGCCTTTACAGATTATGGTTCCTTTTTAAGACATAACAGAACTCATGGTGGAAAGAAACCCTATGTATGTAAGCAATGTGGGAAAGCCTATTGTTCTTTCACTAACTTTCGGGTACATGAAAGTACTCACACTGGAGAGAAACCTTATGTATGCAAACAATGTGGGAAAGCCTTCGTTTTTCGTAGTTCTCTCAGAAAACATGAAAGAAGTCACACTGGAGAGAAGCCCTATGTATGTAAGCAATGTGGGAAAGCCTTTAGTTCTTCCCATTATATTCAGGTACATGAGCGAATTCACACTGGAGAGAAACTCTATGAATGTAAGCAATGTGGGAAAGCATTTGCAGTTTTCAGTACCTTTCTAAGACATAACAGATCTCACAGTGGAGAGAAACCCTATGTATGTAAGCAATGTGGGAAAGCCTTTACATCTTCCAGTTATGTTAAGATACATGAGCGAATTCACACTGGGGAAAAGCCCTATGTATGTAAGCAATGTGGGAAAGCTTTTAGTTCTTCCCATTCCATTCAAATGCATGAGGGAATTCACACTGGAGAGAAACCCTATGTATGTAAGCAATGTGGGAAAGCCTACTGTCATCCTGTGTCTCTTAGAAAGCATGAAAGGAGTCACAGTGGAGAGAACTCCTGTGTATGTAAGCAATGTGGGAAAACCTTTAGTTCTTCCAGTTACATTAAGATACATGAGCAAATTCACACTGGCGAAAAGCCTTATGTATGTAAGCAGTGTGGGAAAACCTTTATTTCTTTCTATTCTATTCAGATACATGAGCGAATTCACACTGGTGAGAAGCCCTATGTATGTAAGCAATGTGGGAAAGCATTTGCAGTTTATAGTGCCTTTCTAAGGCATAACAAAACTCACAGTGGAGAGAAGCCCTATGTATGTAAGCATTGTGGGAAAGCCTTTAGTTCTTCCAGTTACATTAAGATACATGAGCAGATTCACACTGGGGAGAAACCCTATGTATGTAAGCAATGTGGAAAAACCTATGGTAATCTTAACTCTTTTAGATACCATGAAAAGAGTCACACTGGAGAGAAATCCTATATATGTAAGCAATGTGGGAAAGCCTTTAGATCTTCCACTTATGTTAAGGTACATGAACGTATTCACACTGGTGAGAAACCCTATGTATGTAAGCAATGTGGGAAGGCCTTTAGTTCTTCCCGTTCCATTCAGATACATGAACGAATTCACACTGGTGAGCAGCCCTATGTATGTAAGCAATGTGGGAAAGCCTTCACTGGATCCAGTTCCTTGCGTAGACATGAAAGAAATCACAGAAGAGAATAACCTCAAATATACACTGGGTGAAGGCTTCTCCATCATACAAGAATGCAGAGTGCTCCAGTCAATGTATAGATTGGGGGAATGCCCCTAGCAATCTTGGATCAGTGCAGAGATGTGAAAGAACAAGTATGGGGAGAAACCTTGACTAAAAGAGATATGGAAAAATCTTCAGTTGGTCCACATGTACAGATGCACACTGGATTAAAACCTTACAAATGTGAAAAATGCAAGAATGTTGTCAGTTGTATCAAATAGTTTTCAAGTCCTGTGAAAATTCCCCATGTAGTGGAATCCTCTAAACACAAGTAGTGTGACAAGCTCAATACAAACAACTCATGTGGTATACTTGTAAGGAAGAAAAGAGATATTTTTCATGGAAGTTACAAGGTCATATAAAAACTGACCAGTATCTATTTGTTTTGTTTTTGTTTGGTTTGGTACTTTGGATTGAACCCAGGGGTTTTCTACCTCTGAGCTCCAGCTCCAGCCCTATTTTTTAAATTTTTATTTTAAAACAAGGTCTCACTAGGTTGATGAGAGTCTCACTACTTGCTTATGCATATATTGTGTTTATCAGTGACTCCTATTTTTTTTAATAAACAAGAAGGAGATTTTATTACTAATCCAGGTCAGGGTTGAGTCTAACCCGGATTAGGGTTCTGCCTAAGTATAGAGGTGTCATGGCAGTGGAACCTAGAACCTGAGTTTGTTCAGCCTTATATAGAGGTGTACAGAGGCGGGGAAACTTCACGCACGCGGGAAAGGTAACAGAGAAGGCACAAGGATTGGTGGGGCCCTGTTACTGGAAGTGGGGGGGGGGGCTGTCAACGCCCTACATTCCCCCCTTTTTCTTTTGTTTATATGAGGAATCCTCCTAATATACTATATACAGGGTTGGACAAGGTTTGATACTGTTGTCCGAGGACCCTGAGTTGCACTGTAGTATGCAAGGCCCAAATGTGAGTATGAGAATCAGTGGCCCTAATGCCAAAGTCCACAAAGATGATGAAGAAGTGCAGCACGACCTCCGAGTCATCAGCGTGAGCTTCAAGGGGTTGTCAGGGTTGGCTGTCACTGCCCTTTTGGACTCTCTCGATGTCCTTCTCACTGGCCTTCCGGATCCAGGAGTGATGCACTCAGAGTCCTATGCCATCCACCTTTAGGGCAGTTGGGGTAACAAGGACAACCACATAAGGCCCTTTCCATTTAGTCTCTAACAGCTTATGGTGATGCTGCTTGACCCAGACCCAATCTCCGGGTTCTACATCCTATGGGCCCCTGTAAGGAATTTAGAATTGGCTTTTGCTGCAGGATGGGGGCAGAGAGCCAAACATGATTTCAAAAGGGGTTAGATTAAGCATGTAGGGCATACTTCTGGCCCTGCATAAGGCATAGGGAAGGAGCGTGACTCAGTCTCTGCCAGTTTCTATTGCCAATTTAGTTACAGTCTCCTTTAAGGTTCTATTCATCCTTTCTACCTGCCCAGAACTCGGGGGGTTGTATTCACAATGCAATTTCCAATTAGTCCCCAGAGCTTAGGAAAGCCCTTGGTAACTTTACTTACAAAGGAGGGTCATTTGTGTGACCCTATAGTAATAGGAACTCCATATCTAGGTATTACTTCTAACAATTTCTTTGCTACTATCATAGCCATCTCCCTCTTAGTAGGGAAGGCTTCCAACCACCCCAAAAAGGTATCCACCACAATTAGTATACACTTATACTTGCCTGGCCTTACTTCTGTATAATCTATTTCCCAGAACTGTCCTGGTCTCCACCCTCTCTCCCTTGTACCTTTGAGTTGGTTAGACTTTTTCCCTGGTTGCATGACCTGGCAGGCACAGCAGTCCTCAATTATCTCCTGGACCATCCCGTCGCTGGTGCCAGAACCATAAGCCAGCTGTTACAAGTAAGGAGAGGAGCTCCTTTCCTCCAAGATGTAGATCGGTGAAGTTTTTGGATCATGTGTTCTTCCAAATCCTCAGGGAGAATCCATTTGCCTTCAGTGTCCATGTACCATCCATTATGGCCTGACTTTGCTTTTAACTTTTCCTGCATCCCAGCAATCTCTTTCTGGGAACACTCAGGTGAGGGCGGCATAGGATTTGGCCCTGGCACAGGCGGTTGTGCAGTCATAACATGGGGGTTTTAAGATTTTCTGTTGCCATAGCAGCTATCCATGCTGTTTCATTGGCTGCCCGGTTGTCTCTTGCCTCTGGGCTATCCCCTTTTTGATGGCCTTGGATATGGATCACAGCTACCTCTTGGCTTCTGTACTGCCACCAAGAGGTCCAATATCTCCTAACTCATTCCTGATTTCTTTTCCCTCTGCCATCATAAACCCCATTCTTGATACAATGCCCCATGCACAATCCCAGCATTTGGGAGACTGAGACCAGAGGATCTGGGGTCGTGGCCAGCCTCAGCTACCTAGTGAGGCACTCCACAACTTAGTGAGACCTGGTTTCAAAATAAAGAATAAAAAATAGGCCTGAGGGTATAGCTCAGACGTAGAATATATATATATATATATATATATATATATATATATATATATATATATATATATATATATATATATATATATGTAGGGCTGGGGGTGTAGCTCACAGGCAGAATTCCTCAGGGCTGGTCTCTTAAGTCCCTTCAGATGGAAGTCACTTCTGCCAAGACTTCAATACAGTCATGCACTGGAGCCTCAGCCTCCAGGATGGGCAGTAAAGTAGCTGGATTAAAAGTGACAAGGTTCTGAAAGAGTATGTGGGGAATATCTAGCAGGAGTCCTTGGTAATGGGCCAGCCAGGCATTGGTTATCCACCGGTTTGGGGGCTGCTTTAAAATCCCCTCGATGGCATGTGGGGTAGTTATGGTTCATCCTAAACCAATAAGGCAGTGGCCGCTATCATTCGGAGGCATGGAGGCCATCCTGCTGCTACTGGACCCAGTTGATAGGTAGGCTACCAGTCATTTCCAAGGTCCCAGGGTCTGAGCCAGTACCCCTTTGCTATTTCCCTTTTCTCATCGATATAACGGAAAGAGCTTTGAGGGGTTTGGTAAGGCCAGGGAAGATGCCTCCAGCATAGCTTTCTAGAGTTGGTGAAACACCCCCTCCATTTTGGGGGTCCATGTCCACTTTTTATTCTACTCCCCCAGTATAAAGGTTTTGCTGTCCTGTGAAATTTGGGATCCATAGTCTTCAGGAGCCCACTGATCCCAGGAATTCCCTCACTTCTCTCGGGCTAGTGGATACTGGGATCTTTAGGACAGTTGCCTTCCTTGCTTCCGTGAGCCATCTGAGGCCCCTTTTAGTTTATAACCCAGGTGGTTAACTTCTTCCTGGCATATTTGGGCTTCTTTGCATTAGCCCAGTATCCTAGCAATCTTTGGGCACTCTCGGGCCCAATGTCCTTTCTCTCTGCAGTATACACACTGGTTCTTTTCTAACCAGCGTGATCTTCTGTCATCCTGCCAGGCCGTGCTCTGCCTGCCTCTCTTTTCCCTGTCCCCCCTTTGCCCTGCGAAAAATATCGTAGCCAATCTAATTCCCTATCTTCCAGTCTCATGTGCTCCTGTCTCTCCTCAGGGGTTTCCCTGGCATTGTACACCTTTTCTGCTACCCAGAGCAGGTCTGGAATAGTTTGGTCCCCAATCTATCCAGCTTCTGAAGTTTTCTCCTGATATCTGGGGCTGTCTGATTTACAAAGGCTAAAATCACGGTTGCCTTTGTTTCCTCTGCCTGGGGATCCATAGAGGTGTACTGCCTAAAGGCATCAAGAATTCTTTCTAAAAAGACTGTGGGGCTCTCATTGGATTCCTGTTTAACTGCATATACCTTGGCCAAATTGGTCAGCTTTGTAGCTGCTGCACAGAGATCGGCCGTTAGAACCTGGCAGCACACTCGGAAATGCTCCCTCCCTTCAGCCTTGTCAAAGTCCCAATTGGGGTGAATCAGGGGAAAGGTCCCGTCGATGAGATTGAGCTGGGTGGTTGGTCTTCCATCATCTTCCAGCACCAGCCTCCTGGCTTCAGTCAGGATCCTCTCTAGTTCTGAGAGATAATGTTGGGATCCAAAGTCCCCTCTGGGGCTATCTCACATTGATACTTAGGAGACATAAATATATTTAACTAATAAAGAAGCCAGTAATAATTAGTAAAATACATAAAGTAATATTTTTTTAACTTAACCATAACATATAATAGAACACTTAAAGAAAACAGATATAGACCAGGTCTTAGTGATGGATTTCTCAACTGTACTAAAACATAGATGGCAGAAGTTTTAGTAACTCAAGATATTAATACAATACACATTGCATAGAGAGATCACTTATTAGTTAGCTTGCATGTATATAAAGCCCATATACCTTTACGTTTACAAGCTCTCATATAACATTTAGATGAACCTAGATACATAGCATATTTAGTTCTCAGATATATACACATCTATGGCCACATATACAGGGTGTCAAATATAGTAAAACCCAAAGTTATAGCCGTTCATTTAGCCTGAGCTACAAAGTAATCATTAAACACGTATAAAATACAGACCTTGCTAAGATGCAACTTGCTAGGTAATCAAAACAGTAAAATAAGAAATTATTTTGCCAAGGCACAACCTTTAAGCTAATCCTTAGTAAATATTAAGGACACAAAACAGCATTGTTTTAAATCTAAAGGACATAGGAAATCATAATTTAGTCATTTAAAATTTTTGCAATACGAAATCCTTTTTCCATATGAAAGTGTTTCCCCTCTTCTAATACCTCCTTATATCTATGAATATCTCCTATTATTTGACATTTTTTTTAATGTCAACACAAAGGTCTTTTAACTTTATACAATTAAAAAAATCCTTACATTTAAAACAATCCTCAACCCATTTCTATTAAAGTGGCAGAAACGGCTAAGACATTTGTAAAAATAAATAAATAAAATAAAACAATCCTCAATAAAATAAAATAAAATGTAAATTAAAAAAAAGAAAACGTGCCAATATAAAACACATTTATCTTATTTTTAAAGTATCCTAAAATATAATTAACTATTTAAAAATAATACCATTAGATTGTGGGTTCATAATATATGTAGAAGCAAAAAGCCTGGGAAAGGGGAAATAGAACTATATTGTTATAATGTTATATTATGTGTGAAGTGGTATATTATTACTTGAGGGTATCATTACTACTTGAGGGTACTATTATTATTATTACTCCTTGAGGATATGTTATTACTGTGATAGAGGCATCATTAAAAAACAGTAACAGATCAATAAAGCTATCACTAAAATTAGTAAAGCAATTACAAATAAGCAGGAAGAGGTATAGCTAATGAGTCAAAAAAGGAGATAAAATAGAATCAAAGAAAATACTCAATTAATTGACAAATGAGGCAGAAAATAAAAGCTGAGGTGACAAATAGTGAACCAGTAGTGAAATGATAGATTTAAATTCACATATATCTGTAATCACATTAGATATAAATGGTCTTAACTTTCTAACTGAAAGTCAGATATTGTCAGGATAAAAAGGCAAAATTCAACTGTTTTCTGCTTGTAAGAAAAGTTTTAAATGTAAAGATACAAATATGTTAAAATAAAAAGATAAAAATGCCAATAAATAAATAAATAAATAAATAAATAAATAAAACAATCCTCACACTGAAACAGCCCCTATAACAAGTTTTTACTTTAGATAAATTCTTTTAGGTAAGATGTAACACTTAGCACCTTGTTAAACTGCTCCTATATAAAACCACATTTACTAGGCTCAAATACATTGTCTTTTACTGATGTTAAGCCAATTTTACATTTAACAATTGATGTTTTGGCATTTAACTTACTTATAGAGATACATCATCTATAAAGATTTTACTTACTTTACCCATTTTAATAGCCAGTCAGCACTTTAAGTCACTACTTTAACAAGTAAAAGATCCTAAAAATAAACAGTGAGCATTATAGTTTGAATATCAAATAGGAACTGACAAATAACCCTAGTTGTTTAACTTGGAAAAAGAAAAATTTGTTAACTTTTAATTACATCTCTTATTTTCTAATAAACTTAAAAAAAACTTATTTGTTGAAGACTTAAGTCATATGAACTAAAAGGTATTTGGATCCTTTTTTTTTTTTTTTTGCGGTACTGGGGATTGAACTCAGAGGCATTCTACCTCCGAGATATACCCCCAGCCCTATTTTTTATTCTTTATTTTGAAACCGAGTCTCACTAAGTTGCGGAGTGCCTCACTAGGTAGCTGAGGCTGGCCGCGAACCCGGATCCTCTGGTCTCAGCCTCCCGAATGCTGGGATTACAAGTGTGCGCCACCACACCCGGCTTCAACCTGCTTTAGTTAAAGCAAAAATCCAAAGAGTGCCCCCCAGCACCATGTGGTCAGGCAGTACCCACATGGTCGGCCATCCTAGCTAGAGCAATGAGATGAAACACAACAATTTAGAGCAGACATTAAAGTCTTAGCCGGGCGTGGTGGCGCATGCTTGTAATCCCAGCATTC
>PVLC010021622.1:0-27659 GCA_004027655.1 Graphiurus murinus
CTTTCACTTCCCTCAAGGCTTCGCTATGATTCCTGCTCATGGTGTCAAATTCTTTGTTCATTTGTTCCTTTATTTCTTTCCAGCTCTCTCTGCTTTCTTTCTGGAAGTTTTGTATCGCTTCTATTATTAAAGATCTGAATTGCCCTTCTGTTAAGCTCTGCCAATCAGTGTCATTGAGTTCTGTTATTGTGGGGTCGTGTTGACTCATTGTTTCTTTGGTGTTTCTCCTTTTCATGGTTTCCCTGTTCTTAAATTTATAACTTTGCTGCTCTTACACTCTTTCTCTGAATTTGTAGGTTTCTTATTTTTATTTTTTCTCTGTGAATGGTATCTTGTACTGAGTTGCAATTACTCTGGTATTTCTTCTGCCTACTCTATTGGTGTCTTTGGTGGGTTTCAGGTGTTGACTTCTAAGATCTAGCAAAAGCTAAAAAGCAACCAATCCTCCGAACAAACATACATAAATTGAAGCAATGCAAAGTGAAAACAGAGTAAAAATGGAACAAAACAAAGCAAAAAAACCCAGAAAACAAGAAACGTCAGCAAGAAGCAAAATAAAAATCCCTGCAAGTTTGTAAGGACAGAACTGGTTTGGCCTCTGCAGATCTTTTGGGCAGATTTCTGCTGCTGTAGGCGGCCGACAAGATGGCGGCTGCTACTGCTGCCCACGCATGGGCTCCCCGGTTCTCCCTGGTCTGCTCCTTAGATTCCGACCAACTGCCCATTTCTTTACTCACTTTTAAGCTGCTTTGCTTCTCCTTCCTTCCGTCAAGAAGCTGTTCCTGCGGCAGTTTGGATTCAAGCTCTGGAGTGCAGTTATCTTCTCTCCGGCTCTGTGGGGAGAGGTGAGCTGGGATTGCGCTGCACGGGCCTAAGCTGGTCGTATCACACGTTCTGGTCTCTGTCGAAGGTGCCTCGAAATGCCGCCTGGCTAGGATGAGGAGTTCAGGAGTCACTCACTCCACCTCTGGCCGGTGGGGTGCAGAGGGTTGTTGTATATTTCTTTCTTAGTAGACCCCACGCCGGGGGTGGCTCAATGGCGGCTTCTGCTTGGCAGCGTGGCACCAGGGCCACGGAGACGGGCTTCTTTGCTCTCCCTGGTCAGCCTTCTGGGTTCTGCTCAGCTGTATTCCAGTTTTCGCAGCATTTTTCACCCTTTTGTTGCTTTTTTCTTCTTTCAAAAAGCTGGTTCCACGACTGATTTGAATCGAGCTCACAGCGCCTCTTGAGACATGTCTCACTCCTTCGCCATCTTCCCGGAAGTCCTGAATTTTTCTGGTTAGCATATAAATTGGCATTCTGTGGCATTTTCAGAAAGGATCCATGATATGCAAGCCAAAGTATTGCCTTTTTAGGTATATATAAACTATATGTTTGTTAGGAATGTAATTGTCTTTGTAGAAAAAGTATTACCATATTATTTGGTATATTTGGCTATACCAAGCTGTGAACTATGTAAAAATATAAATATGACCACCTGTGAAGTTTATAGTGCTTATTCATAGCTAACGCCAAAGACTTGTATTTAAGTACCTTTGTTTTAAGACGTGGGGATGGGGATGAATAAGCTGGCCTTGGGGCATCTTCATAACCAAAACAATCTTATTGTTTCATTTCAGACTCTTCATATAAGATGGCAATGGATCAAATCTAGAAAAAAACTTTCTGCCTTGCCATGATCAAGTCTTAATGGTCTCTTAAGACATAGAATTGATTTGATTTAAGCTGTTTTGCTTTTCCTCTACTCTCACATATTCCTTCCAAATGGTCATCATTTGGTCTGTGGTCAGGAATTTCACAGCCACAGTAATTTCTTTTCTCTAGAAGCTGAATTTTTTTTTTTTTTTTTTTTTTTTTTTTTTTTTTTTTGCGGTACCAGGGATTGAACTCAGAGGCATTCTACCTCCGAGCTACAACCCCAGCCCTATTTTTTATTCTTTTTATTTTGAAACCAGGTCTCGCTAAGTTGCGGAGTGCCTCACTAGGTAGCTGAGGCTAGCGACGAACCCGGATCCTCCGGTCTCAGCCTCCCGAATGCTGGGATTACAAGCGTGCGCCACCACGCCCGGCTTAGAAGCTGAATTTTTTTTAAAGACTTTCTTTTTAAGCAGGCTGAAAAACATTTTTTTTTGCCCTTCGGCTCTGAATTTTTTTCTTTCATTTAGTTGAAGCACCCATAATTTTCTGCATGAAGTCTCTTTGGTTTTGAAGTGAGGTGACAAAATGACCCAGGAAGAAAACCTTCACATCCACAGTCCTCTGCAAATTTTTGTTAGCTCTATGATCTCCATATACCAGTCTCCACTACTCCATTCTGCATGACTTTGGCCACTTCTACAGGACATGCAGGATACAAAGATCTCTTCCTATGTATCCTGACTGATAGTTGGCAAGTCCTTTCACTGTGGGTTTAGTCAAGATAAGATGGACTCATTGTAACCAGGGCCTTTATAATAAAACTAAAAGACAATAAAACAGAAGGAGAAATAAGAAGATAACATCTCAGAGCAAATTTGTTATTCTAAAAATTTACTTCAGCTCAGTTTGTCTAACTACATTTCAAAACAATTCAAGTTTCTTTTCTTTACTTCATTCTTTCTAGGAAAATAAAACTATGCTAGGATAACCTCTTCAGACTTATTATCTGGCTTAAATATCAGATGACACCACTTTCAGATGGTCAACAACCTGGGATTCTATTATTATTATTATTATTATTATTATTATTATTATTATTATTATTATTATTTGGTATTAGAGTTTGAATCCAGGGGCATTCAAGCTTTGAGCTACATCCCCAGCCCTCTATTTATTTTTCATTTTGAAACAGATTTCACTAGGTTGATGAGAGTCCCACTAAGTTGCTGGGGCTGGCTTCAAACCTGCAATCCTCCTGTTTCAGCCTTCCAAGTACTAGGATTATAAGGGAGCACTACCATGTCCAGCTTCTCTTAAAACTTTTTCCTCATTCCTTACTGTACAGGAATCCTCCATTTCATCCCCTCTGATCTTAGATTGTTCTAAGACCTACACTAGGCAAAAAGACTGACTTTCTTGTATACAACCTCACTCAGTTTTTGGAGTACATCAGAAGGAATCTCTCTTTCATCTTCAGGCTCTCAGTCATTGATCTTTCAGTTACCTTTTTCAGGTCTCATATATCTCTATCACTCTATCATCCTGACTCATTGCTTTCATTCCTGTTCATTTTAGACAGATTCTACAACTAATTTCACTTTTTTCTTAAAGTTCTATCCATGTTAGTTCCCTCAAATTATCAGAAGACAACTTATCTCTTCCTTTAGAAGATCTCTGGAATACTGGATCTCTGGATTCCCTTTGTCCTTGGTTCATTCTCAGAGTAGAGATCTCTGGCATGCCCTGAGCCTAGTGGATAACCTGGAATGTCTTGGTTATCCACTTGGTTATCCATGGTTTCTTCATGTCTCCAGGAGGTAATCTTGTAGAAAACATGGGCCACGATTCTTTATACATGCATTAAAAACACAATTTTTCAAAAGCTAATGTATTTTCATAGATGGATGTCTCTCTATTGAAATTGTAGAAAATCACCTAAGCATTTATCGATTCAATATTTTGTTAACACATAAATAGCTCAATTACAAGAAGAAGCTGGTGAAGAAATACCACCTAAAGAGAGTTGCTTGTGGTTGGGTATCATAGCATTTCTCCTCTCCTCTTCTCTTCTCTTCTCTTCTCTTCTCTTCTCTTCTCTTCTCTTCTCTTCTCTTCTCTTCTCTTCTCTTTCTCTCTCCCTCTCTTAGGTACTGGGGATTGAACATTAGGGCATTGCTATCTCTGAGCTATACTTCTAATCCTATCTTATTCGTTATTTTGAAACAGGATATCACTAATTTGCTGAGGTTGACCTTGAACCTGTGATCCTCCCAAGTACTGGGATTACAGATGTGAGCCACCACTCTAGCATCCATCTCAACTCTTTGTGCCATCTTTTCTTTGGATAGGCTCTGAGGAACTGAATTCAGAGTGAACTGGTGAAAAAAAAATAATTAAAAAATAAGTTATGGCACTGCTCATTACTTAATTACTTATTCACTATTATGCATAACCAAAATTCAAATAGTATGCAAACTTAACCTCTGAAATAAAAGCTTGATAGTTAAGAAATGCAATTTCAAGCTAGGCGTGGTGGTGCACAGGTTTGAGACCAGCCTCAGCAACCTAGTGAGATCCTGTAGTTCAAAGGTAGAATGCCCCTGGATTCAATCTGCAGTACCACAAAAAAATGCAATTTCATTAGAATATTACAAATAACATATTTAATAAGCAAAGATAAGAAGGCATGTTGTCACAATTGAGTGATTTAAGTAATACTATAAAAACATA
Organism: Graphiurus murinus; assembly: GCA_004027655.1. NCBI lineage: Eukaryota > Metazoa > Chordata > Mammalia > Rodentia > Gliridae > Graphiurus > Graphiurus murinus. Next base: position 4,369 of record PVLC010021622.1, read on the forward strand.
TATAATTAAAGAGAATGATGATGGGTATAATGTGCATGCAATAAACATGGTAGTTTGAGATCAAAGTGTTTTACCTTTTAAGGGTTCATTTTGGTAATTTGGGAGTGACTTTTACCACCCAGCAATTATACCTGATATCCATTGTCCACACATAAGCCCAAATAATTATTTTAAAATGTAAGTCTAATCATATTATTCCTCTGCTTAAGAACCTTTAATAGCTTTTCTTCACATTTATAATAAAACACACATTTTAAACACAAACTTCAAAACCCTTCATAATATAGTCCCTACCTACTATTTTTGCCTCATCTCAAGCTTATGTCCAGCTCTCTCCTCAGTCTTTTAGTCACACTGACTTTTTGGTTACTTGAGAATGCCTTGTATCTTCATAAAAAATGTTCTTTCCTCCTAAAACATTTTTCTACCCACCCTCTGTATGGCTCACTATTGGAAGAAGGCTTTCCTTTCATCTAAGCTAAACAAATTAAAGTATGTAACTCCAGGGTTTTGTTGTTGTTGTTGTTTTGGTTTGGTTTGGGTTTTTTTGCATACTTTGTTTCTTCCATAGAACTTAAAATTGTTTAATTATGTATCTATTTGGCCACTTATCTAATATCTGTCTGTCTACTAAAGACTTCAGAAGGGCAGAAAATGTATCTGTTTTGTTGTAACAATGTAATATGTAGTAGAGAATCGGTCACATAGTAAGCAAATCAATAAATATATCTCTACTAAATAAATAGAAAATTTGTTGCCAGAAGCAATATATTTACTTAAATAGGGGGAAAAAGACAAAATTATCCAGCTGTAAAAAAGCGCCTACTTCATCCATAATTATAAACAAGGTTTTTTGTTTTTTTGGTTTTTTGAGGTTTTTTTTGCGGTACTGGGGATTGAACTCAGGGGCATTCTACCTCCGAGCTACACCCCCAGCCCTATTTTTTATTCTTTATTTTGAAACTGGGTCTCACTAAGTTGCGGAGTGCCTCACTAGGTAGCTGAGGCTGGCCGCGAACCCAGATCCTCCGGTTTCAGCCTCCCGAATGCTGGGATTACAAGCGTGCGCCACCACGCCCGGCTTCTAGAAGGTTTTTAAAAGAAACAAATATTAGGTGGCATCAACATCAAATAGTTCTTGATACATTTGATTTACAAAAAGCAATTTAATCTGAGGTTTTTAAAAAGTTTTCTGTTCAATTTAATTTTACTTGTTGTGAATAACTTTCTATTTCTCTACAGATGCTCAAGTACAGATATAATTCTATATATTTTAAATCATTTTTGTAAAAAAAAGATACAGGGCTAGCAGTATAGCTCAATGACAGAGCACTTCCCTAGCACACGCAAGGCCTTGCCCCATACACATTATAGAGCAGCATGAAGGATCTATGATTGGGACACATTTCTCTCCTTTCCTTTTAAAATGAAGCCTGCCAAAAGATGACTACTATGCTACATTAATAGATGTGCTAATTGAGGTAACTCCTCCAAGGAAATAGAATCTCAAAATTACATTTTAAAAGGCTCTTTAGATCACAGAGTAGGAATGGTGAAATGGCTCTATTTTAATCTGACACCTAGAGAATGAAAATCCAGAAGTAGTGCTAACTTTCTAAATATTTAAGGCCATCTGCCAAAATAAGCAATCCAGCCCTTGTCACATATACATTCACTAAAAGAGGAAAAGGAAATATTAGAAGAAATCTTTGATCCATGAAATCTATGCCCATTAAATTTTCCTAAGAGCTTCTGAACTGTCACGGGCTCCATCTGGCAGGGTTCCATTAAAAATAATCCAGGAACCCAGTAGGAAAGTAACAGCTGCCACAACACAAATCCTTATATCACCATGTTAGCCCAGATCCAAGATGGCACATGCTCTGACTTGTGCTCTATTTCAATATTTGGAGGCTCTAGAGTTAGCTATATTCATTTGCTCTTTTTAAAATTCATGTTCTAGTACTACACTGCTTTAGTTATTGTAGTTTTGAACCAGGTTTTATTATTTGTTAGAGCAAATCCTCATTAGTCTTCGTTTTTGGAAAATATATGTTTTTCTTGGCTATGTATTCTTTAGGATGGAGTTCTAAATTACTTCATCAAGGCACAAAAATAATCTCTGGGACTTTTTCTTTCCTTTTATAAAAATTATTTTATTTTTATTTTTTGTTCTTCTTGCTGAAGATAGAACCCAAGGCTTTCATCATGATAAACATGTGCTCTACTACTGAGCTATATCCCTAACCCCTATCCCTGAGATTTTTATTAGAAATTTTATTAAAACTCTTTCAAAGGAATTAAAATCAAGAACATTTTTATCTTCTCATCCATTTTTGGTGTTACAGCAAATGGACTCTCCAGTGTGTTTTCTAACTGGCTACTGAAATGTATAGGAAAGCTAGTAAACTTTTAAACTCTCATTCTAAATGCATTTCATTTAGATTCTCCAGAGTTAGGAAATCACCTCATTTGTAGACATTAATTGTCTCTTGATTTCCAGCATTTCTGTTTCTTGCTTTCTTGCACTGGCTAGGGAATAAAAAATCAATTACAATGATGATATCAAGTGTCTTCATCTTGTTCTTGATTTTAATTACATGTAATTAAAATTATATATATATACACACACACATATATATACACATATATAGATAGATATAGATATAGTCTTTTACCATTGCATATGATGGTAGCAGATTGATTTAGGACAGGCATTTTCTATCTCAGTAAGGACAAAAAGATTATATGACTTCTTTGCGAATTGACATGTCATCCTTGCTCTTCGAATCTTCTCCATATTGTTCCAAATTTAGAACATGTGCTGCACAAGAGAGGACTGCAGTACTCCTTAAATAAAATTGGTCTGTCATATTTAAATGTCTTTTAAAACACTTCAGGGGAAAGATCAAAGCATGTTTTAAAAGCAGTGTGCAGTAAAAGTAGGGCCACAGAAGTCTGTAGCAAGTTGTAAAATATTCAACCTAAAGCAGTATGATAATGAGAACTCTCTATGGATATGAGCCATTCAGCTAGAAGATGAGAAGCTAAGTGAATGAGATGGAAACCTGGTTGCCACAAGGAGCTTTTCCCTTATTAGAGGCCAGGAATTTAGGTAGAAAATAAACACAAAGAGGAGAGAACCAAAAATTCTTTTTTTTTTCTTTTGGTCATGGATATTAAAGAAAAGTGGGCAGATAATTGCCCTATTCTCACAATCTAATTAGTATCACTGAGACAGGGAGTAGTTTCCAAAAAGGAGAGAAGAGAATAGGTAACAGCTTTTGACACCTATAGGAGACAGAGGGAGGGAGAGCTTGACCATTAATGATTGCTAGATAAGGTAGTAGCTGAAAAAAACCTGCCAGCCCTTGTTGGCATGCTGAGAAAATACAGAGGACCAGACCTTTGCAATACCTGCAAGCATTGCAGCTAAGAATGGCAAATGGTTCTCTTGAGCACCAAAAGGAATATCGAGCTTTTTTTAAGGTGATTAATAATATTTGAGCTCAATGAGAAAAGAAGCCAACCTAAGCAGGTGGTAATATTTCTTTTGATTTTGTACATATCACTTATCTACATAAATATCTACTTTATATAATGAATGTTAAATGTTTACCCTGCTTTTTTTTCCTTCTCAGGTACAAGGCCTTTATTCATTTGAATTTAAGATATCACATTTCCATAACACCTTTGGCATTGAGAAGCACTCTCCCTCTCCCCTCCTTTCTCCATGAACTATTGTTGCTTATAAAGTAAATTGGTGCCGGACGTGGTGGCGCATGCTTGTAATCCCAGCATTCAGGAGGTTGAGACTGGAGGATCCGGGTTCGCGGCCAGCCTCAGCTACCTAGTGAGGCACTCCGCAACTTAGTGAGACTCGGTTTCAAAGTAAAGAATAAAAAATAGTCCTGGGGTTATAGCTTGGAGGTAGAATGCCCCTGAGTTCAATCCCCGGTACTGCAAAAAAAAAAAAAAGTAAATTGGTATTTGTGTGTGTGTGTGTGTGTGTGTGTGTGTGTGTGTGTGTGTGTGTGTGTGCGTGCATGTGGGATGGAATTCAGGGGCATTCTACCTCTGAACTACAATCCCAGCCCTATTTTATTTTACTTTTTTTTAAAATCTGGAAACAGGGCCTCACTAAGTTGCTGGGGGCCTCGCTAAGTTGCTGAAGTTGGCCTCCAACTTGTGATCCTCCTGTCTAGGCTTCCCAAATACTGGGATTACAGGCCTGCACTACCCAGTCTGGCTGTAAATAAGCATTCTAAATGTTTAAATCTATAAGTTTAAGATTCTTTATTAAAATTGCCTATAGTTTTGAACTATTTGAATTATATACTATATAGGTATTAATTCTTCAATAAAAAGTTGATCTTAAAATATTTTACAAATAATATATATTCATTGTGACAAACTCAAAAAATGGGAAAGTGTGTAAAGTGAAATCTGAAAACACGCTAGTCTCCCCTTATCTGAAGGGGATTCCTTCCTAAACTCCAGTGGATTCCAGAATCCAGAGAGTGCACCAAACCCTACATACATATATGTTTTTTTCTAGTCATTCTTACTGTAAATCTTAGCAACCTTAGCGTAGAATCTTTTTCCCTTAAACTGAAAACTTTTCAGTTAAAAAGAAGCACTTACAGCTTCTCTTTGGCATATCCAAATTGCCAACATCAGTATTTTTGCACTTTGGGATTACTATTATGTAAACTAAAGGTTACCTGAACAAAAACACTGTAAAGCACAGTGACAGTAGATCTGAGAATGGAGGAACTGAGTGACTAACAGGTGGGCCATGTATAACAGCGTGCATCTCTGGATGATTCACATCCTGGGCAGGAAGGAGCAGTATGGTGAAAGATTTCATAACACTGCTTAGAAAAGTACACAATTTAAAACTTATGAATTGTTTATTTATGGAACTTCCCATTTCATATTTTTGAATCACACTTGAACATGGGTAGCTGAAACCACCTAAGGTGAACTCATAGCTAAGGAGGGGGGGACTACTGTAGATATCGCATCCAACCTTATCACCCCCATGTAGCCACTGTTAAAGTTAATTATTTCCTGTGTATTTCTATTCATATGGTAACACACAAATACAATTTTTTAGTTTTAAAATGTGATCACACTATACAAATTTTCTGCAATTTACCTTTTTCCACCACATATTTGATATCTTTCCACATCTATACAACAATTTTAGTAATAGGCACTTTTTTGTAGAAAAAGCAGGAGAATACAAATTCCTACTTTTTTTCTGTTTTAAGTTGGCCCTGTCTGGGTAAACTTCACGATTGTGCCAAGCCTATAAACCTAATTTAATACCATCTACCTGGTGTTTGCTATTGGAATTCTTGGCTAACGTATTAAAGTAGTGATTCTCAAATTTTAGAATGCATCAGGGTTTTACCACAAAATTATCTTCTGCTCAGTCCTAGGGGTAGGGGTGATTCATAAGTTTCTTAAGAGCAGGGCTTTGAAGCTGAGAGACTGGATGCTTCTGAGCACTGCTCTGTCTTCTAATTACCCATAACCAATTGCCTATTAATAATCCGCTAACAATGCAATTGTCCTCATAAGCAGAACAGGAAAAGAACATGTAGCCATTGTCCCTAGGACAGCTCATACCAGTGGTTCCCAAATTGTAGTATGCACCAAAAATCACCTGGAGGGCATGTTAAAACACAGACTTCTTGGCTCCATACCCAGAATTCTGCATTCATAATAAGTTCCCAGGGGATGCAGCTTCTTCTTGTCCTAGAACCACACTTTGAGAACTGTAGTCTCAAAGCAAATAACCAGCCTCTGCATCCATTTCCCGAAGTATTTGACTTAAGATAATCAAGCATCAGCTGGGTGTGGTGGTGCATGCCTGTAATTCCAATTCTTGGGAGACTAAAATAGGAGGATCCCAGGTTCAAGCCCAACCTCAAGCAGTTTAGTACAACTCTTAGCAACCTGATGAGACCTTTTTTAAAAGCAAAAAGGGCTGGGAGTGTACCTCAGAGGTAGAATGACCCTGGGCTCAATCTCTAAAGAGACAGAAAGACAGGGGGGTGGGTGGGATGCGGGAGCACATGCACCACAGGACAGAACTGGTCATTTTTTTTTTATTTTTAAGCAGGCTCAACCTAGAACATCCATATAGATCACTTCTTAATCTCTATCTGTTAAAACCTAAGTGCAGTAAGAAATGATAAAGCCCTCATCTCTAGCCACTGGATTGAAAACATTTATTTTCTTTTGCCTAGGTTGCTATGGTTTGAATATTTTTGTCTTCTCAGAATGCATGTTGAATCTGGGTGCAGCAGCATATACCTGTAATGCCAGTACTTAGGAGAATACCCCTTAGGTTCAATCCTTAGTTTTAAAAAATGTATGTTGAAATTCAGTCCCCAGTGAAAAAGTACCGGGAGGCACGGGCTTTGTGAGGTAATGGAGTCATGTGCTTAGGACATTACGGGTGATTCTGGTGTGACCCTAGGAGAAGAGAAGAGCAATCAGGAAAGTCTCATTCTTCTTAGAGATTACTTAAGAGATGATCACAGTAAAGATTATTCTGATGACGTCTCAGGTAGAAATGAGTAACAAGGTACTAAAGACTAGAAGAAAGGCTATCCTTGATATGTTATAAAGTGACAAAGAACTTGACTGGATTATGTACATGTCCTAGGGCTTTGCAAAAGGCAGAGCATAAGAATGATGAACTAGTCCAGCATGATGGCACACACTTGTAATCCCAGTACTTGGGAGGCTGAAACAGGAGGATCACAGGTTTGCAGCCAGCCTCAGCTACTTAGTGAGGCCCTTTGCAACTTCGTGAGACCCTGTTTCAGAAATAAAGAATTAAAAATAGGGCTGGGGGTATAGCTCAGAGGTATAATGCCCCTGGGTTCAATCCTCAATACCACAAGAGAGAAAGAAAGAAAGAGAGAGGGGGGGGAGGAGAGAGAGAGAGAGAGAGAGAGAGAGAGAGAGAGAGAGAGAGAGAGAGGAAGGAAGGAAGGAAGGAAGGAAGGAAGGAAGGAAGGAAGGAAGGATGAACTAGAACATTAGGCAGAAAAGATTTCTAAGCAGCAAAATATCCAGGATGCGGTGGCTTCTGTTAACTTTTTAAAGTAGAATGCAAGAGAAACAAAATTATTTAAAGATGAGTTTGTAATTAAAAGAGAAGCAGAAGCTGGGCGTGGTGGCGCACGCTTGTAATCCCAGCATTCGGGAGGCTGAGACCAGAGGATCCAGGTTCGCAGCTAGCCTCAGCTACCTAGTGAGGCACTCCGCAACTTAGTGAGACTCGGTTTCAAAATAAAGAATAAAAAATGGGGCTGGGGGTATAGCTCGGAGGTAGAAGGCCCCTGAGTTCAATCCTCAGTACCGCAAAAAAAAAAAAAAAAAAAAAAAAAAAAAAGAGAAGCAGAATGCAAAGATTTGAAAAACTCTCATCCTGACTATGTAAAAAATAAGAAAGCATGCTTAGGAGAGAAAATCAAGAGTGTGCCAAAGCTATCATTTGAGAAGGAGATTAGTATGACTGGAGAAAAGCCAAGTGCTATTCATCAAAACAATAGGAAAGTGACTCCAAAAGCATTTTGAGGATCTTAGGGGCTGTCATGCCAGTCACAGGCCCAGAGTAGTAGAGCCTTGAGGGCAGAATGATTTTGGTACAGAGACCCAGGGCACCCATGGGAACTTGTATCTCGCTGCCCAAGGCTGTCTTGGGTCTCTGTTCCCTGCATCCTAGTGCTTCTTTGCCACCCCAGCTGTGTCTCAGATGGGCCCAAATGCAGCTTAGGATGCTGCTCTAGAGGGCACAGGCAATAAACATTGGTGTTATCTGCATGACACTAACTCTACAGACATGCAGAATCTAAGAGCTGAGGAAACATGGCTCCCTCCACCTAGATTTCAAAGGATGTCATAAAGCCCCAGGACTGAGGTAGCAAACTGCCACTGGAGCAGAGTTGCCAGAGATCCCCCTTAGGACAATACCCAGCAGAACTATGGGGATGGTGCTGCTGCAGGGAGTTCTCACTAGGGCAATGCCTACTGGAGCTGTGTGAGCAGAGCTTCCCCCAAGGTTCCAGAACTGTAGATCAACTAGCATGCAGCATGGCTTGGGAGAGCTGCAGACCTGTGACTTGAAGGCATAAGAGCTAAAGCACTGGCTGCACCTCCAAAGACATGAGCTGGAGCTGCCTGAGGCTTTGGGGACCCAATCCCCACCTTATTGTGTCTGGAAGATAGGACATGGAGTCAAAAGGGGTTATTTTCAAGCTGCAAGATATGATGTTGTTTTCCCTATGGGATTTTGCACTTACTTGGGGCTTGTGACTCCTTTCTTCTATTTCTCCCTTCTTGAATACAAATGTCTCACTTGTGACTATTTCACCACTGTGCTTTGGAAGTACATGAGGTGTTGAGTTCACAGGCTTGTAGCTGGAGGGGTACTGGCCCCAAGATGAATCATACCTTGAGTTTTACTCATATCTGATTGAGATAAGACTCTGGAATTAGATTTTAAAGTTAGTTTTAGAATGATTTAAGACTTGGGGCTATTGTGATGGAATGAATGTATTTTGCAACTGAGAAGAACATGGAGTGGGGAGCCAGGGGTGAAATGCTGTGGTTTGAATATGTGCTCTCCAAAATTCATGCATTAATAATGTGATAGTATTAAAATGTGGAGACTTTAAAAGATGATTAAGTCATGAGGATTAGGTGCCCTTGTAAAGGAACTTGATGCAGGCAGTTGGTCTTTTTTTAAATTGGCCTTTTGCCATGTGAGGACATAATGTTCTTCCTCTCCAGAGTTCATAACATTCCAAGAACCATCTTGGAAGAAAAGGGCAGCCCTCACCAGGTACCAGGGCCTTGATCTTGAACTTTTCACACTCCAGAACTGTGAGAAATATAGTTCTGTTCTATATAAGTTGCTTACACTGTGGTATTTTGTTCTAGCAGCATAAACATAGACTTAAGACATAGGTCTTCTTAGCTTCAACTTAGCAAGGTTCCCTAGTTATGGTGGATTAGATGGCATCTAAGAACCATTACTGTTTTGAAACCTACTATAACTGTAAAGTAAAACAGGAAAGCCTAAGAATGGTTTATTAGCTTATTTCTGTTTTGACTAAGTAGCAGCTCCTGGCAGAAACTGAATCTTTCAACGGAAGCCCTTCTGAATTCCCTATATTAACTCAGGTTCTTTTTTTACCTAAATGATTTATATTGTCCAACATTCATCCAGAAAAGTAAAATGAAGGTGTTAAGTAGCTAGCTAGACATTAGTAGATGGGGTCGGCTAGGATGAACTGGAAGTTTACCTGCAGAGCCTTGCTCACCTTGATGCCCTCCCCTGTGGGAAGGATGTGGAGAAACAAAGCAGGGTCACTAAGGTGCGATATGCAAAGAGCAGTCAATCACGCCAAGATGTAATACATATAAAGGTTTCCAGAGAGAATATAAAACCCAGCATGTGGAAGACTCCAGGCCAGTTTCTTTACCTGGAAACAGACAGCTCCAGACCCCATCTCTGAAGTGGAACCTCATTGCCCCAGGCTACTCTCCATATCTGGGAATGGACATCTCCAGATCTCATCTCGCAACTCCTCACCCCAGGCCACCCTCCCATCCCAGGAATGGCCCGTTCCAGACACTTTCCACTGAAGCATGACCCTGTCCCTTCTCTTTACGCCCTTTCTCACATGGTGCCTTTACTTCTCGAATTAAACTTTCTGCATTCCCCATTGTGCTTTCTGTTTGAGTGCTTTCCATGCAGTTAAGCAAGGACTGAAGTTGTGCAAAATAATTTTAAAATCTTCCAGTGATAACAAAAGAGTAAAGAGTACTGGACTCCAAACCCAGCTTCATACTTCCTATTGGCATCTCAACTTTCAGTTGTGTCATCTATAAAATAGATATAATAATAATAACAATACTTATTTGAAAGGTTATATAGATTCAACAGAACAATGCATGTAAATCAATTAGCATAGTACCTGGCACATAATAAATGCCCAATAACTAGGTATTACTACTAATACTGCAAATTCATAGTAAATAATTAGAAAAGAGAATGGGGTTACTAGTTATATCTCTTTCTTTCAACATAAATATAATAGCAATGTACCATTATGTTATTTAGACTGAGAATTACATGGTCAAATTTGTTTATTGAGTGATCTGTAAGATTGCTGTAAGGAGAGTGAATTGTAGGTACACAAAGATTAAAGCAAGAGACTATCCAAGAGACTTTTGTAGTAATTGAGGTGAGAGATAACAGTAGCTTGGGCTAGAGTGATGACAATGAAGGGAATATAAGACTAATATTTGTGTTAGTCATCTTTCCTTCACTATAACAAAATACCTGAGATAATCAACTTAAAAAGAGAAAGACTAATTTTGGCTCAGAGTTTTGGAGGTGTCAGTCCATGCTTAGTTTGTCCCATTGCTTTGAGCCTTGTCAAGGTAGCAAAACAGAAGCATGTGGTAGAGCCAAATGCTTTACTTCATGGCCAGGATGCCAAGGGAGAAAGAGGAATTGGCTGGATCCACTATTCCTTCTGAGGGCATTCTTCCATTGACCTAAAGATCTACCACTAGGCCCCACCTCTTAAAGGTTACACTACCTCTCAATAGTGCCACCCTGGGGATGGATCTTTGTGGGACATTCAGGACCCAAACTACAGCAATATGAGAGATTTTGAAAATAAAAAAAAAATCAGATTTGGCAATGGGTTGGATAATAGAGAGATAGATGACTGCTAATGTTCTAACATGTGTGACTATGGGGATGGTGATCTCATTAACTGACATGAAAAAGAAGCAAAGTTTATGGGGAGTGGCAATAGAATCAAAATGATGACAATTGAGGAAAGTCTGACTGGGGCCCAAGCACCCTTGCAGGTCTTTGCCCAGTAAACCAAATTGCAAATCTGAATCACCCTCTGACCTTGAGCCTTTTCTGTAGCTAGTCACATAAACGATAAAGTAGGTCAAGGTGTGACTTCCATGCAACTGTTTGCTCCCTGGAGTGACACACTGGGATATTTCCCGCTTGCTCCAGAAGGTACTGAACCCTTAGTCTTGGATTCTCTAGGTTGCAGTGTGACAATACTGCATGTAGTAGTCAGCAGGGTCCATCGTGGTGTCACGTGGAACTTAAAGCAGGGACACAGCATGTGAATGCTCCTTCTGCTTACTGAGCTGTGAGTAATTGTCCTGGGATCCACAGGATAGAAAACTTCCTGTAAAAGGACAAACAGCAAATATTTTAGGTTTCGCAAACCAACTAAAACAATCTCTCAATTTGGACATTGTTGCATGAATGTGGAAACAAACAAGAGTAGCGGCTATGCTACATTAAAATTTCATTATGGACACAGAAAGTGGCTTATCATAGAATCTTCTCGTGTTATCAAATATTATTTTTCTTTTTACTGTTTTAGACATTAAAAATGTAAAAGATGTTTTAGCATACAAAAACAGTGGGTGGGCTGGATTTTGCCAGAGGGTATGTTTGGCCAACCCCATCTCTGCAGAGCTGACTCAAGTTGTCTACTTTTGACACTTAGAGCACTGCAGTAAGCCATGCTGCTTGTTTCGTTAGTCATCTCTTCTGGACTTCTTTTACTCCTTGTATTCTCTATGAGATTAGAATTATTTCATAACAATGGGTTCACTTTAAACATGTTTAATTTGAGGTAGTGAAAAGACTATAAGACATTGAATTGAGGACATGCATGCTTTCCCTTAGAAAATAAATCAGAGATAAAGGTATATATTTGAAAGACATTATCCAGGAGTGATAGTTAAAACTTAGAGGATGGCTAAGGTAGCTCAAGGATTATAAATAATAAGAGAAGAAAAGAGCCAGGAAAATGATATGAGATCCTGGCAAACTAGTACATTTAGAGTAATAACTCAACTGGACGTGATTTTGCCTCCCAGTGGGTAGTTGGAGATATCTAGAGATATTTTTGTATGCCACAACTGGCAGAAGTTACTACTGGCATCTAGTGGGTAGAAGCTAGGAATGCTGTTAAAATCATACAATGCACAGGATAGCTTCCTACAACAATGAAAAAATTCCAGCTAAAATGCCAATAGCACAGAAGTTAAGAAACTCTGATTTAGAAGAAAGAAAAAATAGAAAGAAAATAAGACCCACAGAGCAAACCCAGTGCCTAGATCTTGGGTTCTAATATCTTTTCCAATAAAACTAAGCAGCAATCTTTAGAGAAGTGACTGATTCTAGGACTGGGGCAGAAAATATATAAGTGAGCTGGGGGCATCTTGTGGTGCCAGAAAGTAAAGTAAGGTAGTGCAAACACACATGGGAGTGTACAACACACACACACACACACACACACACACACACACACACACATACCCTTTGCTGTCACCTCGTGGTGGATAGCAATGTTGGGAGCATATATGGAAGGAAGAGATCATATCTAAAAATAGGGAGCCAGAGAGACAGATTGGGTGGGGCCAGGCTCAGGCTCTTCTAATAATCCTCTTGAAACAACTACCAAGGGGTCCCACAAGAATTACCTTAACCTCTACTGGGGAGGGCATACTTGATGACCTAAGGGCCTCCCACTTGGTTCTACTGGGAATTGAACCCAGGGGAACTGCCTCTGAGTTACACTCCGAGCTATTTTTATTTGGAAACAAATCCTTGCTAAATTGCTAAGGGTCTTGCTAAGTTGCGAAGACTGGCCTCACATATGTGATCCTCCTGTTTCAGCCTCCCAATATTAGGATTACAGGTATGCATCACCATGCCCAGTTGGTCCTACCTCTTAAAGTTTCCACACAATCTCCCATTACTACACTGAAGACCAAGCTTCTAACACATGACCCTTTGAGGAACATGCTTAAGTCATAGTCAAACCATAGCATAACTCAATCATAAAATAGATATTATTATTAGTGGTACTGGGGATTGAATAGTAATAATAATATTTTTTAAAGTTTATTTTTTAAAATAAAGGCCCAGGAATGTTCAGAGAGGTAGGATAAGGTTTACTCTTAGTGTTATACACTCTATGGTTTTCAACAAATGTATAATGATACATATATTCATCATTACAGTATCATACAGAACATTTTTTTAAAAATTTAGAATACAGTATACTAGAATTGTACATGATGGATTCATAGTGATACATTCATATATGCACACAACATTATTGGATCTATTTCCTTCCTCATACCTCCCCTTTCCCTGCTCTGATTCCCTTCCACTACTCTACTAGTCTCACTCCTAAATTTTTATGAGATCTCTTTTCTATTTTCTCTTTAGCTTCCATGTATATGAGAAAACATGTGGCCCTTGATTTCTGAGCGTGGCTGATTTAACATATCATCATGTTCTCCAATTCCATCTATTTTCCTGCAAATGACATGATTTTGTTTTTCTTTCTGGATGAGTAAAACTCCATGTGTGTATATGCCATATTGTCGTTATTCATTCATCTGTTGATGGACACCTAGGTTGATTCTCTAACTTGGCTATTTACTATGAATTTTGATGCTATAAACATGGGTAGGCATGTGGCACCATAGTATTTGGACTTTAATTCTTTAGAAAAAATACTGTGGTTTGGAATAGCTGGGTCATATGGTGGATTCATTCCTAGTCTTTTGAAGAACCTCCATAATGATCTTCATAGTTATTGGACTAATTTACATCCCACTGAAATTATGTAAGTGTTTCTTTTTCCCAAACATCCTCACCAGCATTTATTATGATTTGTATTCTTGATGATTTCCATTCTAACTAGAGTGAGGTGAAATCTCAGTGTCATTTTGATTTTCATTTCCCTGATTGCTAACAATGTTGGATATATTTTCCTACACTTCTATGAAAAATTTGTATTTCCTCTTTTGAATACTGTTTAGTTTGATTGTCCGTTTATTGGTTGGGTTATTTGGAATTTTTTCTGTTAATTTTTTTAGTTCTTTATATATATTCTGCATACTAATCCTCTGTCAGAGGAGTAGCCAGCAAAGATTTTCTCCCATTCTGTAGGCCCTGTCTTCATGCTCTTGATTGTTTCCTTTGCTGTGCAGCAGTATTTTTAAGTTTGGTGCCACCTCATTTACTGATTCTTGATTTATTTCCTGAGCTTTGGAGGTATTATTGAGGAAGTCTATACCAGTGTCTATATGTTGGAGAGTTGCTCCTAATCTTTTTGTATAGTAATTGCAAATTTTCTGGTCTGATTTCTAGATCTTTTATTCATTTTGAGATGACCTTTGTGCAGGGTGAGAGATAGGGTTCTAATTTCATTATTCTATGTATATTTTAGTTTTCCCAGCACCATTTGTTGAACAGGCTGCCTTTTCTTTAATATCATACAGAATACTTTGGTGATCCTAGAAATCCTCAGTGCTTCACCTATTTATTCATCCTCTCCCCACAAACTCTAGCAGCTACTGATCTTTATACTATCTCCATAGTTTTACCTTTTCTAGAATGTCATGTAGTTGAAATCATGCAGTATGCCATCTTTTCAGTTGGGCTTCTTTCACTTAGTAATATGCATTTGATTTTCTCCATGCTTTTCATGGCTTGATGGCTCATTTATTTTTAACACTGAATAATATTCTACTGTCTATATCTACCACAATTCAGTTACTCACCTACTGAAATACATCTCAGTTGCTTCTAAGATTGACCAATTATAAATAAATCTTTTATAAATATCCATTTACAAGTTTTTGCTTTAACATGAGTTTTCAACTCCTTTAGGTAAATACCAAGAAGCACCATTGGTGGATTATATGGTAAGAATTTGTTTTGCTTTGTAAAAAATTTCCAAACTGTCTTCCAAAGTACCTATACCATTTTTCATTCCCACAAGCAATGAATAACAATTCCCTATTGCTCCACATTTTGACCAGTATTTGGTAATTTCCCCCAACTTCTTTCAATATTTTTTGTTTACCTTTGCTTTCTGCAATGTACTTTAAGTATAATGTGCCCAGGTGTAGGTGATGGTGGTTTTTTATGGTTTGTTTCTGCTTAGTATTCTGTGAGGGCATTTTGTTTGTTTGTTTTTTTGTTTGTTTGTTTGTTTGTTTTGGTACTGGGAATTGAACCCAGAGGCATTATACCTCCTAGCTACACTCCCAGCCATTTTTTATTTTGAAACAGGGTCACACAAAGTTGTTAAGGCTGGCTTCCCATCTGCACATTTCCTATCTCAGCCTCCCAAGTACTGAGATTACGGTCTTTGAGATCTCTTGATCTATGGTTTGGTGTTTGTATTGGTCAGGGTTCATTAGAGTAATAGAACTCATAGGACATGTATATAGTAAAAAGGGATTTATCAAATCAGCTTACAATCTAAAGCAGTATAGTCTCAAGTTTCTGACTATACGTGGAAAACTGGAGAACCCAGCAGCCGTTCGAGGGTCCAAGAGCTGGAATCTCAGAATCAGAGTGACCACTAATTCAGTCCCAGTCCAAGATGGAAAGGCCAAGAACTGTCCAGAGAAACGATGGTGAAAATCCAGTTCAAAGAGCTGAATACCAATATCTCACATGACAGCAGACACACTCTTTTCAGGAAGAACCACACATGCCTTTACGTAGCTTTCTCCTTCTTTTATCCAGGCCCTGCAACTATCAGAACTATGCTGCCTATAGGTTCAGGGCAGGACTTCCCCCTCAGTTCTGGAACTTTCTCTTGTGGTACTGTCAAACTTAGCTATTATTTTCTTTGCTGTGTCCAGTGTACATAACGGCCCATCAAAAGCATTTTTTTCCATTTCTTTTGAGTGATTTTGAGCTCTAGCATGTCTTTTTGATTCTTTTTTACAATGTCCATCTCTCTACTTACATTACACCTTTCCTCTTGCATGTTTCTACTTTATCCATTAGAGTTATTCATATTAATCATAATTGTTTTAAACTCAGTCTGATAATTCCCAAATCCCTGTCATACGTGAATCTGTTTTCTTCAACTATGAGTCTGTCTCTTAAACTGTGCTTTCCCCTTTTCCTGTGCCTTGTCATTTTTAGTGAAAAGTAAATATGATATACTGCAAAATAGGGGTTGCTGTAAAATAGGGCTTTAATCATATGGTGGTCAAATGTGGGGGATGGGGCCAGGTATGATGGCACATGCCTATAATCCCAATACTTGGGAGGCTGAGAAAGGAGGATCACAACAACTTAGTGAGGCCCTCTTTTCCAATAAAAAATAAAATAGGGTTGTGGGTGTAACTCAGAGGTAGAAAGAATCTGGGTTCAATCCCCAGCATCACAAAAAATAATGTGGGGAAGGGGAAGCATTCTAAGGCACTCTGATTTGATCTCATGCTTTAAGTGACCTAGTGCTGTGCACTTCTTAAGTGCTTCTTCATTTTTTTTCACCCCTTATATGGGACGAAATGACTTGAGTGGGCTGTAGTCATGAATTTTCCTTCCTCTACATGTAAAGCTAAATGGTACTGGAAATGGGTATCTCCCTTCTCACAGGTTGGTTAGGCTCTGGAAAAAAAAACCAATAGTTTAGGTTCTTTTAAAATAATTAAACAATTTCTCTTGAAGCAGGCCTGTTAAGGAGAACATAATATCCCAGCATATTTCAAAATAACCACTTTCCCCTCCCCTGGTGGAGGCATGAAGGGATTTTTCCTTGATCCTCACCTTGAGAACCTGATTTTGCTCCTGGAGTCAAAATTCACCAAAGTGCAAGCACACCACTGCCATGAATTATATCCCTAGAGTTTTTAACTCTCACAGTCAAAAAGTATGTTTCTGCTTTGGTCAATCATGAGGCTTTGCATTTACCCTTTGTCTCTCCAAGTTGGGGAGCAGTGGTTTGTCCTTTGACCTCATTTTTCTGATAGAGTAAAAAGAGTTGTTGATTTTTTAGTTTGTTCAGCTTTTTGCTTTTTGTCAGAATAGGATGCAGACATCCAAATTCAATCATATAGGACTGGTACCCAAAAGTTCTGGAGTTTTTTTAAATCACCACTTGTAAATAGAGCTTGAAACAAATGATAATGAAATCCATAGAGCATGCTACCTCCTCTTCATACTATTCCTGAGAGATGAATGGTTTCGCAAAGACTTTGTCCACATGTGACATCAGCATTCACAAGAAAACAATGTCATTCAGGAAGCACAAAATAAAACAGTGCATAAAAGTAAAACATTCTATGACTTCGTGACCAACTGAGCGTTCACCACATGCAAGTTCCCTAACACTTTTTCCCTGAAGTAGACATACTTTTTGACCCTTAAAAAACCTGTTGTTAATAGAAAACATTGCTGAAGTTTCTTGAGTGCTAGGTAGGGCATGTGTGAAACTTCCAGGCCTAGCAGTGAAGGGCCTAATTTCAGAAGCCTTATCATACTGTTGAACCTTGGTCAGGTTTTGCTCTTGTTTGAACCTATCTCCCCTTTGAAAAATGAAAACTACTACTTCTGAGTGGACCAATTTGGACTGGTAGAAGACCCAAAAGCTACTTGGGTCCAGTACTTGTAGACATTGTTTTGCTTTCCTTTAGTTGCTTAGTTTCAAATTGAACTTGGCACACGAGGGGAGGTGACTGCTTTAGAGACAGTCCCAGAAATATGTCTGGCTACTTCATTTATGTCTGGCTACTTCATTCCCACCACTGACTCAGACAACTCCCAGCTCCCTTAGGCATGTCATTCTTTCAGCTAGCTGATGGTAGCACTTCCTTTTGAACCAGATGCTGTATTGTTAATTTGTTGGAAGACATGCTATTATTAGCAAGACTGGCCTTACTCAAAGATGGGGTAGGCAGCTTCTTAAGAGTTATTTCAGTGACAAAGGGAGGGCACCCCTTGCCAAAAATATCTTTTCAGTCTGTTCCCCAAGGCTTGAAATCATTTAATGAGGACTTTGCATTCTCTTTCAGAGTTAGAGATAAAGATGATAAATCAGATACTCTTGAGAAAGAGAACTGGACTCCCATCACATTCAGTTCTTATCTCAACAATAGCACTCAACTACGTTACTTTTTAATTTCTGTATACTTGTCTGTCTAGCCCCACAAGGCAGTGGATGTCTTGCAGGCAGTGACTATGCTGACTCTTCATGACTTTTACCACTGTCTGGCAGAAAATGAACAGTGAACAAAATGTCCAAGAAATGAATTGATGAATGAGTAAATTTATGTTTATCATAAATTCTAGGGAGTAAGAAGAATCCCTCCCAATAGTCATGGAGGAAAAAAACAAAAACATTATTAGGGCTCCAAAAGAGGTGAAGGGAGAGAATAACAATGGTCATAACTACAAAATGCCCACTGCTAAAGAGATTGTTATCCTTTTCTGGCGCTGCAGCACTTTGTCCATTTACTTTTTGAGACACTGCATCTGTGTGTCCTTTTATTTATTGTTTAAGAAAAAAGTACAACCATTTCCTAAATGTTGCATTTCTTAAAAAGCCAGAAAGACTTAGCAGAGTTTGCCACCACCCCTCCAACGACTGGGCTTCACTACTCCTTTAGAAAACTTCTCTCTCACTACAGGAGGTGACTTGTGAAGATTAACATTAAAGTCCAACCTCATATGAGAAAAGCTTGTTCAAAGTCTAGGCCTGTATTAGGGAAGTTATACAGCCCAACCCAGCTGGTTCATTCTTGTGTTCTGTCTTTAGAATAAGATGCACATTACATAAATGATCTGATTGTAATAATCAGGTTCATGATATTTTTATACAAGCTAAAAAATAACCAAGACAGTAAATTTTCAGCTCTTAAAATATACCAAACACTTTGTTCCTTTTGTAAGTATTTACTGAGCACCTGCAACAAAATAGGCTTTGTGCTAAGTGCTTGGCATTTAATAGCAAATAAAACCAACAAGATTATATCCTGCTATAGACCATCTTGTACCATTTAGGACTCCCAATTCATATGTAAGCTTGAGCCTTCCTGAGCATGAATTAGGGAATGAGGTGGTGGATGGAATAAGTGTCAAGAATGTCGGTGGTACACATCATTTGTCAATAAAAAGCAGTGTTTAGACGCAGTTTTTTTTTTTTTATCAAAATAGCTACCACAAATGGGCTGTGTCAGTAGGAATTAGCCATTGCTAATGGAAGACTATACAAGACTTTGAGAGACTCTTTGCTGCAAACAGAAGAACCTTTGGCTATGTGATGGAAGCTTAGATTCTAGTCCTGACTCTATCATGAACTTCCTGTGAGAGGTAAGACAAACCAATTAAATTCCATGAATTCTTCAAAAGAAAAGTGAGAATGTTCTTCCCTGCTATTACTATGCCATAAGATGATTTTGATGATAAGATTTGTATTAATAGGTAACAATAATAATAGTGAACATTTGGGTATACTTATCATGTGCCATACTAAGCCCTTTATATAAAATTAGTACTTATAAATCTATGAGTTTGGCAGTATTATTTTCAATTAGTTTGCAGATAGTAACCCAGCTTCAGTGAAGTTAAGTCATTTGTTCAAGATTATACACTTAAGTGGGAAATGGGACTCAGACTCAGATCTGGCCCATTCCAGACCCTGTTGTAAATATGGAAGTATTAATACAGTTAGGCTATTCAACATATTACATTGGAGCTAGATATTAAACTTACTGTAAACAAATTCATTATATCCTGAGCGCTGGAAACTAAAAGAGAAAATTAGCTAATCATTTTTATTTGATATTCTACACCTATCCTGTGTCCTTCAACTTAACTATTATTGGAAGAATCTGATCACAAAATTCACACTAAGACACTATTGCATGATAAATGGTTTATATATCATCATTCTCGGGGTTATTAAACAGGAAATATGAGCCACAAGTATTGTGAAGGGTGCATTGTTAGACTTAAGAATCTCTTTTAATACTCCTTGTATTACTTACGTAAGGAATCACTTGCTCTGCTTATGCATAAAACCAACATTGCATAGCTTTATGAAAATGATTTGTACAAGCTGGGACAAATACTACAGATAAAAATCTGGGGGTGTGTTTAGAGGTCTGTTATTCTAGAGCTATGTCTAATAGTTTACATAGGAGTCATTTATTGAACACGTACTATAAGCAAGTTATTTTTAGAAGCAGCATTTCATTCGAAGCTCATAAGATGCTCTGTGTGATAAGTATTATTCTATATAATTTTTCAGATGCAATTGCTAAGAATAAAAAGGTTAATTTGTTCAATGTAGTGTTGCTAATAAATATGCATACCAGAATTGGGGTGATGTTTATTTGCTTGTTTCTTGTTTTAATACTGTTGACTAAACCCAGGAGCATTCTACCTCCAATCTCTACCCCCAGCCCTTTTAACTTTGTATTTTGAAACAGGATCTTGCTAAGTTGCTGAGGCTGGCTGTGAACCTGTGATACTCCTGTATCAGCTTCCCACATACTTGGATTATAGTGCACAACACCATGTCCAGCTCAGAATCATTTTTAAAAACTACTACAAAATAGAAAATATAACAAGAGTCAAACAAATGGTGTACAAATTAAGTGCTAGTTGAAAGCAAGAAGTGGTCCTGTAGGTTGAGTTTGTCAGGGAGAGGTGCATAAAATAGGATGACTTAGAGATGGATTTTGAAGCATTGTGGACATTTATAAAGATGGAGAGGAAGAAGAAGAGGAAGAGTATTTCAATCCAGGACCACATTTATCTTATTCACTGCTATTGCTCCAGGTCTTTGCATAGTTCACAGCATATAGTAGATGCTCCGTACATGTTTGTGAAATTACTTAGTAAATGAGTAAAGACATGGAGACAAGAAAGCAGAAAACATTTTGGGCAGGTAAGGGACTAGAAAAAATCTGCAGGATGAACAGTGGTGAGAGCTAATGTAGATGACAAGCAGAGGATGGAGGATTGAAGCTGTCCTTTGAGCAGTCAGTCTTTTACTTTAACCCTTTCTTTCCTCCCCAATCCTATACTCATAATAACACCAAATGGAATTTGGTGATCTACAGTATATCAAGTATACACTAGGATGACATAACAAATACATTAAGAAAATCATGGGTCAGAAACACTGCTGGGTGGCCTTACCAACATAAATATCACAGAAAACATTAAAATAAAGAATCCAGCAATGGTACAATGACTAAATCATCCTTTTTGCCTACACATAAGCCCCACCCCCAATGACTTTTCTTCCAAATAAAAATATGTCTCTCAAGAATGGTTTTCTCTATGTGAAATAGTTGCTTCTCTTCTAATAGCAATTTCTTGGAAAATGAGTTCTAACATTCTTAACTATTTTTTGCCAATACCACATTAAATGCCTTCATCTAATAGACAAAATAATTTATTGGAACCCATTACTTTAATAAAAAAATTAGAATTAGCATATCAAAGTCTTTTTCTACTCCAGTGCAGTGAGGAGAGCTAATCTTTTAAAATGTAAAATAACATGTAGAGATAATAAAATAAACCTCTTATATAATGAGATTTACCCAGACTATGGAAAAGAAAAAGTTGAAATTAGAGTGCAATAGCATACACCTATAATCTCAGTATTCAGGAGGCCAAGACAAAAGGATCACAGGTTTAAAGTCAGCCTCAGCAATTTTTTAAATATATTTTATCTATTTATTTATTTAATATTTATTTATTTATTTTTATATAATAATTGGTGCATTATAATTGTACATCTTTATTAGGTACAAGCTGATAAAGGCATATATGCACTCATTTCTCATTTAACCCCTTCCCAAATTCCCACTCCACTCCCTCGTCCTCCCTCCTTCTCAAGTTCAGTTTAGTAATTGACCTTGATATATTTGTGAAAGTATATCATGTGCATTAGGGTGTTGCCCCAGCCCCTTCCATCCCCTTCGGTTAGGTCAACTTCTTTGCTTATCGAGGGTTTCTCCTTTTTCATCTGAAGACCCTCTTATGCCCCATCTTCTCTCTAGCATCCACATATTATGGAGAACATATGCTTTTTTACTCTTTGTGACTGGCTAATCTCACTTAACATAATGTTTTCCAGTTGCATCCATTTCCCAGAAAATAACATGATTTTGTTCTTCTTTATGGTGTACATATCCCATAGTTTTGTAATCCATTCATCTGTCGATGGACATCTTGGCTGATTCCATAGTTTGGCAATTGTGAATTGTGCAGCCATGAACATGCGTCGCTCTGATAGTTTGGTTTCCATTCTTTTGGGTAGTTACCCAGAAGTGGTATTGCTGGATCATATGATAGGTTCATTCTCATTCGTCTGAAAATCCTCCATACTGTTTTCCAAAGTGGTTGCACTAATTTGCAATCCCACCAACAATGTATTAGGGTTCCCACTTCTCCACACCCTCGCCAGCATTTGTTGTTGTTTGTGTTCTTGATGGTTGCCATTCTGATTGGTGTTAGGCGAAATCTCAAAGTAGTTTTGACTTACGTCTCTCTGATTGCTAATGATGTGGAACATTTCCTCATAGATTTATTGGCCATTTGTATTTCCTCTTTTGTGAAGTGTCTATTTAGATCCTTTGCCCATTTTTGATTGGATTATTTGTTTTCTTAGCTGTGAGTTTCTTAAGTTCTCTGTATATCCTAGATATTAGTCTTGAGATATTAGTCATGAGATATTAGTCTTGAGTTCTCTGTATATCCTAGATATTAGTCTTCATTCAGAAGAGTAGCTGGCAAAAATTTTCTCCCACTCTGGGGGCTCTCTGTTGAGGTTCTTGATAGTTTCCTTTGCTACACAGAAGCTCTTCAGTTTAATGCAATCCCATGTATTGATCTTCCTTTGAGTTGCTGGTGCTTTTGGGGTCTTGTTGAGAAAGTTTTTTACCTGTACCTATGTGTTGAAGTGTTGGTCCTGTGCCCTCTTCAAGTAGCTGCAAGGTCTCTGGCCTAACTTCCAGGTCTTTGATCCACCTTGAGTTGACTCTTGTGCAGGGTGAGAAAGTGGGGTTTATTTCCATTTTCCTGCATATGGTTAACCAGTTTTGCCAACACCATTTGTTGAAGACGCTATCTTTTTTCCAGTGTACGTTTTTGGCTCCTTTGCCAAAAATCAATTGACTGTAAGCACATGGCTCTGTTTCTGCGTCTTCTATTCTGCTCCATTGGTCTATGTATCTGTTTTTGTGCCAATACCATGCTATTTTTATTATTGTGGCTTTGTAGTAGAGTTTGAAGTCACGTATTGTGATACCTCCTGCATGGTTCTTGTTGCTAAGAACTACTTTGGCTATCCTGGGCTTTTTGTTGTTACAAATGAATTTAAAGACTGATTTTTCTATTTCTTTTTTTTTTTTTTTTTTTTTTTTTTTTT
>PVLC010021623.1:0-27772 GCA_004027655.1 Graphiurus murinus
TTTTTTTTTAAACAGGCTTCTATGAACAGGGCACAATGCTAAGAAACACAAGGAATTACTGAGGAAAAGAAGATTAATTGATTTTTTGCTGTGCGTGCATGGGTTCAGAGAAAGAGGAGAGAGGAGAAAATTAAAAATCCTTTGATGTAGCAAAAATAATTCTTTATGAAATAGTGTTTTGATAGTATATTTTCTTCTAAATTGAATAATAGATTAGTAGAGAAAGGTGATTAAATTATTTGAATTCAAGGCAGTCTAAACAAAAGAGGCAGAAACAAGTGTTTATTGAGCATCTCCTACTATCTGGGCATCTTTAAAAGAGTTTTAGGTATTTTTCTTTTTCTTGAACTCTTATGGTAATCCAATAAGTCAAAGAAAAGGAACTGGATTAGCCAGGTTAGGTGCTTTGTTAGGATCGGGCAGTTAGTGTGTATATTAAAGCCAAGACTGCATCCACTTAACTGTGTTCCAAACCTTAGGCTGGTGTTATTATTTTATTTTTAAAGTACTCCAGTGGCTTCCTGCTTTCATGCAAGGGACCCAAAGAAGCTTCAGAGATATTGCAAGGGGTGCATTCAGGATGTATCTGGCATTATCTATACATAGGAAAATATATGTCCCCCAAACATATGTGAGTCTCTTTTTTAAAAATATGGAGCCATTCTGGAATTTTCCAGTTAAAAATGCATTTGAAAAGCTTACATCTAGAATAGAAACTCGAGAAGAGTAGGGATTTTTGTATATTTTATGTGATGGAATGCATGTGTCTAGAACCGAGCTCAGTATAACAGATGCTCAGTAAATATTTTGTATCAAGAGTGAGATAACCATTATTGTCTTTAAAATATGTCATGGCTTATTTAATCAACATTAACAGACACTTAGATTGTTTCCATTTTTCATAAATCAACATATACTACAAATAGTCCCTAGAATCTCTTTGCACTTTATGAGGAAATACTCTACAATTTTATTGTAGCATATTCCTGGGTCAAAGGAATACATATTTAAACTTTAATACACTTTCTGGGGGAAATTTGCAACAGTTTATTAATGATACTGCTTTAAATGCTGAGTAAGAAGGAGTTGGTCTTTTAATTCTTTATAAATATCACTAAATTCCCAAATTCAGAAGGCGTATTGCTTCCTTCAAGTTTCTATTTATCCTGCTTAGAAGTTAGGACAATGTAGGGTGTTTTCTTTCCTCCTGGGTTGAGATAGTATATGTCATATTATTTAATAAAACCCGTTTTTAAAATCCCAATTGAGCCGGGTGTGGTGGTGCATGCTTGTAATCCCAGCATTTGGGAGGCTGAGACCGGAGGATCCGGGTTCAAGGCCAGCCGCAGCTACCTAGTGAGGCACTCTGCAACTTAGTGAGACCCTGTTTCAAAATAAAGAATAAAAAAATAGGGCTGGGGTCTAGCTCAGAGGTAGAATGCCCCTGGGTTCAACCCCCAGTACTGCAAAAAAAAAAAAAAAAAAAAAAATCCCAATTGTTCTCTCTTCACCCCTATTTGAATATTCAGACTGTGACTCTTGTCATTATTAACTATGTATCTAGGGAGAAAAAGTAAGTGTAGAATTAGTTGCACACTAATTCCAGATTCCAATTAGTGGTATCTGACCACTAGCTGAGAAACCACAAATGTGTTTCTAAACCCAGCTCAACCTCCGTGGGATTATCTGCCATTGGGAACTCAAGATCTTGTTCCAGCTCCAGCTGGGTAGTGAGAATGAGAGAGTTTCTGTGGCATGCTCATGTTGGTAAGGATGCAGACAAGTTACTCACTTAGGCAGGTGTAGATGGGACCATCCATGTGGGACCAGCAGATCTTTTCACATAGCAAATAAAGGGAATAACACTGACCATTTGCATGGCTTTCCATTAGAGGATTTTAAGAATGCCCAGAAGCATATCCTCACCAGTTCCCCAGACAATGTTAGCAGCATTTATCTTTGTTGTGGTGCTGGTATCGGGGATTCAACCCGAGGGTGTTCTACCTCCGAGCTACATCCCCAGCCCTTTTAATTTTTTGCTTTTGAAACTGGGACTTGCTAGCTTGCTGAGAGTCTTTCTATCTTACTGAGACTGTCTTTGACCTGTGATTCTGCCATCTCTGCCTCCCAAGTACTAGGATCATAAGTACGAAACGCTGTGCTGGCTGCATTCCATCTTCTAAGTCATGTTTTTTTCTCTCTTATGCATGTATGAAACTCTGTAAATCACCTTATCCCTCTTTTTGCTTTGGTTACCAGGAATTTCAGTACCAAGTGTAAATCTTAAGAGCTCATTCATTCATTTGTAAATAAACATACACAGAGACCTGGTGTATCTGTCGAGCGCCATGAAAAAGTGCTGGCCATTCTGAACACACGACCCAATGTTAGCTTCGCAGCAAAGTGGTTCCAGCTCTGGGAGGGACAGTTTGCTGTCTCCTGGAGCCCTTGCCTTTGGATGCTTGCCCTGGAAGGGGCGAGCCCAGCTTTTCCCATGGAACATAAGCCTTTCTCCACTGGACTTATTAGCACTAGAAAGGAGGCGGCTCATTTTCCTCTCAGGTGTAGACAAAGGCTACTATTGTCCCAGGGTGAAGGGCCTTTGGTGACTTGATTAGCCGGGCCTGTGCCGATTTTCAGATGGAGACCAGCAGATATAATCTGTCGCCTCATTAGGTTGACGCTCTTCTTGCCCCCTCTTGTAATAATGTCACTGGAGCACTTGATAATTTTAGGTAAATGCTGGAAGCAGACACTTCAGTGGTAACCCAGGGTCAGCAGCGACAGCTGCTCAAAAAAGCCAGTTGTTTTCTCGCTCCCTGCCCTGCTTAACATGTAACAGGTGCAGGTATCTAATAATTGGGCAAGTTAAAGTTTTTCAGGAACAGAACTTGCAGCAGTATGATAATTTAAAAAGCTCACTCAACTTTGCAGTTTTTCAAGTTCAAGGGGACAGTGAAATAAATTGGATCATCACACTGGACTTAGAGAAGAGAGCTGATTCTAGAGTAGACAAGTCAGAGAGGGGCACTTCAGTATTTGAAGACATACAACATGGATGATCTTACATCACTTCCAATGACAATGGAAACATGAAAGTCTTGTCTGGATTCAAAGAGGTATTAGGTTAGACTGTGAGAATGAGAGGAACTTCCCTACTAGAGACGGGAAAAGACCACGGGTAGGGAGTAATGAAAGTTCACCTATTTTGTTTATATTTCCTTCCCTCTCTCCTCTCCTCTCTTTTTCTTCCCCTCCCTCTCCTTCTCCTTCCTTCCTTCCTTCCTTCCTTCCTTCCTTCCTTCCTTCCTTCCTTCCTTCCTTCCTTTCTTCCTTCCATCTTTTAACAGTAGGCCATTATTTTCCTTACTAGAATTGAATTCTAGAAATGGTTTACTGGGCTAACACCAGGCTGTGTTCATTCACAAAAGCACATAGCCACTTTTAGAGGCTCTTGAGGCTGTGGCAGGCATGGACAGGTAGTCCTTCATTCACTGGGTTACAAGTCCTGGTGCAGAAGGGCCAGGGACAGAGGAATACTGGCTTGCTGTCCTACAGTGAACGCTATCTTCTCCATGATCAGAACTGGGGAGGTGAAGGCGTGGGTAGCGCGACTCGGTGCTGAGTAGGATGCGCGGCTCCCTTAAAGAACCAAAGTGTTGGTGGGGGGGCTGCCTGCCGAGCAGAATTGTCTGGAAATGGCAGGGTGGCAGAGCATCTTTCTGTCCCCATGATTCCCTGGCGAAGGTTCATGCTGTTTCCCTGGTAAGTGAGGTGCAAATGAGGGGAAGCTGGCAAGGGTTGCGGTGTCCATACACAAGCCTGAGGGTCAGGTGTATCCTGGGCCTCTGGGACTTGGATCCTATTCACACCTGCTGGATCATGGGGGCCAGGGTCCCTCTCATACTCCTAGACCCAAGTTACTTCTTTCATCTCACCCTTGCTTTTAAGACACTTCTATAGCATTGCTGTTTGATTCCCCTTAGAAACTGAAAGAAGGTCTTCCTTCACTTTTATGATTGGATGACCAAGAAAATAAATGCCCTTTCTGACCAGATAACATGTTAGCTGGTGAATTTCATTCCAGTGCCAGGACAAGGATTCTTCCTCCAGCCTTGATTTCTCTTTCTTCAGAGGGAACTTTTCTCCATTTGCTCTGTCTTTTATATTAGCTGATCATAAAATATGAGAGAAAACTGCAGTTTGAAAAAATAAACAAACACTTTAGAAAGTGGTTTGGCCAAAATGTAAAGAAAACTATGCTACAGATTGCCCATCTGCAAGTTTTATTTCATTTTTTTGTGGGGCATATAAGATATATTAAATATATATTATGTTAAATATAATGTGTGTGTGTGTGTGTCTGTGTGCTACTAGGTACTGGTAGACAATGGTAAACAAGGTTCTTCATGGGACTTACTAATGTTAGAAGCCAAGAAATAAGCAACACATAAGTCATGTCAGGTAGTGGTAAGTGATGGACAAAGAAATAAAGCAAGATAAGGAGATAGGGACTGAGAGGGTAGTACTGCTTTAGATAAGCTGGTAAAGAGGGGCCTTTTTGACAAAGTGACATCTGGGCAGAGAGCTGAGTAAGTCCAGGGAGAGAGCTATGTGGCCATCAGGAACTAAGAATAGAACGTGCAAAGGTCTCAAGGCGGGGCCAGAGTGCACGGCATGTCAACGTGGCTCTCTCTCCCTTCCTATTGCATGTGAACACTCCGAGCGCACTGGCTCATCAGCTCAGTTTGCCATGAAAGGAAGCCATCTCCACTGGTTTGCACTGTTCCCACCATGCAGAGTTGGACTGAGAGCCTTCACGTGAACCAGTCAGGTACAGAACTTTTTGAAAACCTTGTTGAACGTGTTTGCCGGCTTAACTGCCAAGATGTGTTGGCCCTAACAGTTCACCAGTAAAGGAATTTAAAGGGAACATGCAAAGGAATTTGAATTTCTATAGTAAGTTTATTAGGCTGATCACTGGACACTTCATTTATTTAGATGTTGTATTTTTAATGAATAAATAAAATGGCTAGAGGCTTTTGCTTATTTATTATTTGAATAGTAATACATGGACATGGTAAAAATGCAAGTATTGGAAAAGATATTTAGTGAAAGTAGGTCTCTCTTGTCTCCCAGTACTTTCCAAGAGCAACTGATATTGGAGAGTCTTGGATATATTTCTAGAATGTAAGCACCCCTCTCCTTATAAAAAATTAAGATTGTGATTATATGCATTGCTATGCATCTTGTAGATCTTGGAGATTTTCCATATTAGAAAGCATGGAGGTGTCTTATTCCCATTAATATTCAATTTAATCTTATCTACATTGGTGAACATTAAGATTTTTGTATTTTTTACTTTAACAATCAATACTGTGATGAAAACTATATGCACATTCTTCTTTTTGCACATTTGTAAGTGTATCATAGGAAAAATTTCTAGAAATATATTGGAGACAAAGGGGAAATGTCTATTTTAAATTTTGGTAGACATTGCCAAATTATATCAATTTATATTTCCACCATGACCTAGAGTCCTGCTTTCTCAAGTCCTCACCAACACAGTATGTTGTAGTCTATTTTGAATTTTTCTCAGAGTAAAGTTAATTTTGGAGATAAACAATATTGTATTTGATAAAAAAAAATACTGTCTGTGTGACTGAAATTTTTAGGACTTCTTGGAAACCTAGTAAAATGTTAATTTTAAAAATCATAAAAATCAGCCGGGCGTGGTGGCGAACGCTTGTAATCCCAGCATTTGGAAGGCTGAGACCGGAGGATCTGGGTTCGAGGCCAGTCTCAGCTACCTAGTGAGGCACTCCGCAACTTAGTGAGACCCGGTTTCAAAATAAAGAATAAAAAATAGGACTGGGGGTATAGCTTGGAGGTAGAATGCCTCTGAGTTCAATCCCTAGTACTGCAAAAAAAAAAAAAAAAATCATAAAAATCAAGAATCTGAATTCTGTTCATAGGTAGTAGGGCTTTATATATATCCCTAGATTAATATCTCTGGTCAAGCTGTTCCTTTTATTTGTAACCCTGCTCATTTTTATCTTCGTCTTTCCCAAGATTACTTGTCTCAGGAAAGGTCATCTTTCATTCTATGGTTTTTTTCACTTTTCATTGCAGTTGACAACTTTCCCTTTACATTTTTGTAGGCTATGTTGTTAGGGACATCATAGTGTCCTAATCGTTTCTCCTTGGTGCTTTGTCAGCATGAATATTCCTTTTTATGTCTGGTATTACACTAGCTACATCAGCTTTTTTAAGTTTTAAAAAATTACTCTATTAACTTTCTGTTACTATAACAGAATATCTGGGATAATAAACTTCAAAAGAGGAAAGGCTAATTTTGGCTCATAGTTTCAGAGGTTTTGGTCCATGATGAATTGGTTCCACTGCTTCTGAGTCTGTGGTGAGGCAGTGGATCATGGCAGGGAGTACATGGTTAAGTAAAGCTGCTGTAGTCGGGAAGCAAAGAGAGAAAAAAACCCCAACATCCCTTTCAAGGGCACGCTCCTAGCAACCTAACTTCCTTCTACTAGGCTCCACCACCTAAAGGTTCCACAACTTCTCAGTAGTTTCACAGGCTGGGGACCAAGCCTTCAACACACGGGCCTTTGGGGACACTTATGCAAATTATAGTAGTAAGTGGTACACATTTTTCATTTTCTTAATTCTTTATATATTTTGAATCATTTCATTCTCTTGTTCTAGAAATGTTATCTGAAAATCGTGTGCTAATGGATGAGATTTTTTTAAAGGCATTCAGGATTTTGTATTCTAATAAGTGGATTTAATATGCACATAGTTTTTGAATTGCTAATATATTTGAATTTATTTCTGCCCTGCTATCTTATAAAATCGTTTTTCTCTTCTTTCCTATTAAAATATTTTCTGCTACTAAAAGTAACTCTATTGGATTATCAGGGTTTCTCTTCTCTCTTTCCCCTGTACCTATGTTCATTTCCTAGGGTGTCTATGACAAAGCAACACAAGCTAGGTATTTGGGAACTACAGAGCTTTATTTATCTCATCATTCTGGAGGTTAGAAGTCTAAAATCAAGGTGTTGGCAGAGCCGTGCTCCCTCCTTTTCCCTGTGGGAAACCCTTTCTTGCCTCTTCCTGGCTTCCGGTGGTTGCTGGCAATCTTTGGCATTCCTTGGGTTGCAGCTGTGTAACTCCAGTCTCGTCAGTTAGTAGATGCTGGAGGGGAAGAAAATTGTACTTATTTGGAATTCCCACACCTGCACTGTTGCAATAATTAACTGATTTCTTAACATCCAGACTTGGTTTGCTATTAATTCACCTCAGAGCCTCAACCCTGATGCATATCAGAAACTCCCGGTCAACTTTTTAGAAATACTGACGTCCTGGCCCCCACTACCTCTGATTAAGTGAGAATCTCTGTGCTCCTGAGCATTGGTATTTATTCAAAACACTTCAGTTGATTTCACTGTCTAGCCAGGGTCTGATCTACTGTAGGGGACGATCTGGACAGATGTTTATTAAGCACCTGCCGTCTGCAGAACTATGCTGGGTCTCAGAACACCCAAAGAAGATCCATGGGGACAGTCACCTTGCTTTTTTCCAGAAACTTAGTTCAAGCACTTACTGAGTGTCTCACACCAGGAGCTCAGTTAATATGTTAAATGGCTGACTGAGTTACATATCACTGATGAACTACCAGGCATATAAGTGAAAAAAAAAAGGAGCAATGAGGGTGCTAGAGGGAGTAGCCAAACATTAAGTTAGGCAAACGAGAGGTGCTACATCCCTAATATTCAACTATTAGTTTTGCTTCTAGCAAAGTTTAAGTTAAATGTTACCTTTTCATTGTATAAGAACATCAACACACGTTGGTACCCCTTTGTTTTTCATCCCAGCTTCTTGAATTGTGATGACATTTTGGTCGCAATCAGTTTTTAGGACTGGAAATGCCAGTGAGTGTATAATCCAGATGAGGCCATTCAGTGAGAAATGGTAGCTCTCCTTGGCCTGGTGTGCGGAGAGTGTGAGTGAAAACCATAAGTCTACACCACCAAGTTTGGGTTATACCATTTGAAAACTTTAGAAACATATGTCCTGGAATTGTAAAATGATGTGAAAAAAATCACCCTGCCTTCACCCCAAAAGAACGGCTAAGGAAATTACATGTGGGTGATAATAACTTGCCCCTTCTGTCTCAGCAGTTCTAGACCAGTTGTCTCTTCTGAGGAGCATAAAGACGGAGTCATCATGAGATGCAGTAAATAACCCCCACAGAGTTTAATTGTTTTTTAAATTGCAATTATAGCTAATTAAATGCTAAGATGCGAACAGCTGTAACAAGAATATTTAACAGATCTCTTGGCGTCCTTTCTTCTTTTGATATTACTTTTAAAAAGCTAGCTTATTGAAATACATAGTGCGTGGTTATTTTGTGTTTCAGGTCAGAAACTAGAACGCCAACCTGAGCCAGGCATGGCTATAATCCCAGTACTTGGGAGGCTGAGACAGGAGGATTGTAGGTTCAAGGCCAGCCTCAGCAACTTAGAGAGATTGCCAGCAATTTAGCGAGATCCTGTTTCAAAACAAAACAAAAAATAAAAAATACAAAGAGCTGGAGGTGTACCTCAGAGGTGGAATGCCCCTGGGTTCAATCCCCAGTATCCTCCCTCTACCCACCCCCAGAAAAGCTAACCTGAAAGCTGAAAAAATTCTCTGGTTTTTCTGAGCTGCTCCTTGCAGACAGTGGACAGTCAGTACCCAGCATGACTGGAGCCTGTGTGTGGTCTGCGGGTGCGGCAGGTTGGGGTGAGATCAGGCCAAGCTGGAAGAGGGAAGTCTCTAGGGGGAGGGCATCTAAGCTCTCTCTCAAAAATGGAGCAGGATTCTTTCAGTCCAC
The DNA here is from genome assembly GCA_004027655.1 of Graphiurus murinus. Taxonomy (NCBI): domain Eukaryota; kingdom Metazoa; phylum Chordata; class Mammalia; order Rodentia; family Gliridae; genus Graphiurus; species Graphiurus murinus. The sequence continues at coordinate 8,891 of PVLC010021623.1, forward strand.
ACATATTTATTATATTTCAACTCATCTAAGTGTGAGTTGAAGGAATCCCAGAGCCTCAGGGGAGCCTGCAGTGTGTGGGGAGTGAGCTAACTCACTGGTGACTGTAGCTGTGGCTGTGGTTAGGACAGAGCAAGATCAGTCTAGGTTTTGCTGTTGTTGTTGTTGTTGTTTTTCTTAGCAAAGAGAGGAAGCAAAGATGAATATGATAGTATTTATTTCTTCTTCTCCTTCCTCCTCCTCCTCCTCCTCTTCTTTCTCTTCCTTCTTCTTTTGACATTTCTGGTCAAAGTAGAGACCTACCAAGCCCTTTAGATAGAAGACTAGTGTTTTGTGGGTTAGGATCACAGCATATTCATGGGACTATAGGAACATCGAGGAGGGACAGATAAATCTAATAGGAAATCAGAGGAGTCATCCCCCAAAGAGAAGATACGATAGGAACAAACATCTCATTCCTTCACTACTTGCTGTGCCTTCACATGCAACAGCTTTTATGGTGTCCATCCTGGTTTTTATTTGAAGTCAGTTGTTCCTTTAACTCTTCCTATAGAAGCATGGTTTCCATTGCCGTGCTTACCATTGTACACAGATCTTTTTTGTCTCTGCTCCTCACAAGTAGAGTTTCTTAATGTGAAGTCTAAGGATGAGCCTTTGGGGGCTCTCAGCACCCCTAAAACTGAATGCAAACACACGCATATCCATGTTTTTTTCTGAAAAGGAAGTTCATGGTTCTAGTCAGATTCTTTAAGAGGTCTGTCATTTCAAGATTTTGAGACACATTTTTTCTTTTTTTGAGTACTGGGAATTGAATCCAGAGGCATTCTATTTCTAAGCTACACCCCCCAGCCCTTTTAATTAATTTATTTTGGTAATGGGGATTGAGCCTGGGGGCATTCTACCTCTGAACCACACACCCCCAAGCCCTTTTTATTTTTTATGTTGAAACAGGGTCTCACTAACTTGATCAGGATCTTTTTTATGTTGAAACAGGGTCTCACTAACTTGATCAGGATCTCACTAAGTTGGTGAGGCTGGCTGGATCTTCCTATGTTAGCCTCCAAAGTACTGAAATTATTGGCATGTGCCACCATGCCTGGCTGAGACACACACTTCTTAAAATATTTATTTATTTTTTATTTTTGTGATACTCAGGATTGTACCTCCGAGCTATAACTCCAGCCCTTTTTACTTCTTTTTTTGAACCAAAGACTCACTAGGTTGCTGAGAGTCTTGCTAAGTTGGTAAGGCTGGCTTCAAACCTGTCATCCTTCTATCTCAGTTTCCCTATCTCAGCTTCCCAAATACTGGAAGCCAAGACACACTTTTAAAGTGGGAGGAAGTTCTTTCTTTCTTTTTTGGAGCAATTTATGTAGAGAATATTTATAATTAGGTTAGAGATGATTTGGAAGGCCCAGGCAAATGGACCCCATGATCCTGAAGACCTTTTCAGCTTTATAGATTCATTCCAAAACTATGGCTGTTGGGGTCATTGCTGGGAAATCTAAACTACTAACAACCCCTAGTGCATCAGCTTTGTGTTACCATGACCAAAATAATTGACAAGAACTACTAAGAATAGAAAAGGTTTATTTTGGCTTATGGCTTCAGAAAATCCTGTCCATGGTTAATCCATTCCAAGATAGAAATATCACCAGGTATGTTGGTACTTGCCTGTATTCCTAGTACATGGGAGGCTGAGACAGGAGGATCACAGGTGCAAGACCAGCCTCAGCAACTCAGCAAGACTCTCAGCAACCTAGCAAGACATTTTTTTTTAAACAAAAGATTAAAAAGAGAGGGCTGGGGCTGTAGCTCAGAGGTAGAATGCTTCTGGGTTCAATCCCTTCTCTCTCTCTCTCTCTCTCTCTCTCTCTCTCTCTCTCTCTCTCTCTCTCTCACACACACACACACACACACACACACAGAGAGAGAGAGAGAGAGAGAGAGAGAGAGAGAGAGAGAGAGAGAAAGATAGAAACCCCATGGTGGAAGGCGTGGTGAAGGAGAGCTGCTCAGCTCATGGCAGCTGGGAAGCAGAGAGAGGAAGGGCTAGAGAGAGGATCAACTCTTCCAGGGCACACCCCCAGAGACCTGCTTCTGCCAACTATGTTATAACTCCCAGTAGTCCATTCAGCTATCAGTGAATTAATTCATTTGTTGAATTGATCAAATGGGTTAATTCATTGATGGGGATTAATCCATTGATGAGGTCAGAGCCATCATGATCCAACCATTGCCTAGAAGCTCCACCTCTGATCCTTGCTGCATTGGGCACCGTCCTTTCAACACATTAGCTTTTGGGAAGACATTCTATATCTAAACCATAATACCAGGAAATGTAAAGGAAAAGTAACTCCAGGAAATTCCTGGAGTAATAAACAATAGGCAATGGAGACTTTGGGGCTGAGGTTAAGAAACCCTGATTTTTACCTGCTGGCACTAGCAACATTTAAAAAAATATTATAGAGCATTTTCTAGACTCTTTTTTCAGATTTCTTTTAATCAACACCATCAGATAAAGCAAGAAACAAGCCAACCACATGGAAGGTTCTAGAGTTGAAGCTAGAACACAGGTCTTATCCTACCAGTGGCATCGGTGGTGCTGCTGGATGGTGGTTGGTGAAGGGCTGGTCCCACAGTCTTGTTTAGAATTGTACAATGGAGGATATGCCACTCCTGGGTCTCAGTGGATCCTCTAGAGCATTGGCATATATATGCCCATATATATATATATATATATATATATACACATACACACACGTGGTGCACACACACACACACACACACACACACACACATATATTTTTTTTTTAGTCTAACTATGTCCAAGGTTCTATGCTTCCAGAAGATTCTGGGATAGTTGTATGGCCCTAACCTCTACACATTCAAAACAAAACCAAAACAAAGCAGAAACCTCATGGTGAAGCAATTTCAGAAAAAGCTATTATCAATCCAACTATCAAGTTACCTTTGGCTTGTGATAAACAGAATAATCCAAGTTATTAACCCAGGAGAAGGTATTTCTGAAGGGCAGGCTTTCCTGCCTCTTGAAAAGTTTTGAAAGGAATTTAAATTAATTCTCACTTGTCAAGAATTTATGTATTGCGATTACCTCCAGTCAGAGCAAATTGTCTGAGGCTTTTGTGTAACTGCAAGAAGCTTCAGGATTGGGTAGGGCAAATGTAGCTGATTGCAAATTTATGCAAATATATGACCCAGCATGTGTGCGCATGTGTGTATTTTGAGTGTGTCTGTATATTTCTCAAAGATGGCTGTAGTCATTTTTTACAACAAAGATGGTTGTTTTGAGATACGGGTAGTTTCAATTTTTTCTTTACTGTCAGGAAGGCTGCAGGGGTAGGTCTCTTGCAAACCATCCGCCTGTGTCATGTCAATGCACAAGAAGTCACAGGAGAATGTCTCTCTGCATGGTTACCGCACCTCCCAATCCTGGAGTGCTCTGTATTTTCCTTTCTGAACTGTGCAGTTGCATGTGAAAATTGGCTTAACAATTCCTGGATATTCCTTTTAATAGCTTTTAGGCAAAACACTTGCTTAGTAATTCTGAACTGTGCTACATATGTCTTCCCAGGGAAAAGAAATGCAGGACTTCACAGTTGAGTTTGGATAAATCAAAGGCATTTAGAAAAGAGTCATAAAAATGATTGAGGGCTGAAGGGAGTGACTGAAAAGAGATTAAAGGAGTGGAATTCAGATTTTCACCAAACTACAGACGTGGGAGGAGCAGAGGGCAAAACGCTTTGAGGGTGATACAGTGCTGGAGAAGGAAGAGGGGCCGTGTTAAGCCAGTGAGCCTCTTTTTGGGTCACCGACCATGTGCAAATCCAGCATTACCTCTGAACCCTCTCCAAGAAGAATGTCCTGGCTCACACACTCCAGCTGCTTTCTCTTTCCCTAACTCTAATCTCCAGACAGGTAGTGCTGGCATATATGTCTGGAATTGCCATATTGTTTGATTTTTCATGAAGTTAGAAATAGAGATTTTTATGTGAAGGTTGCCTTTAAAAAAAAAGAATGAAAAAGAAAAACAACCTATGTTGGCCCAATTGAATACATCTCCGGGCCATTTTAGCGTCTAGACTGCCTGCCTGCCTCCTCTTGTTTAAAGAAGTGCTGAGGAAGGCCGGAAGCAGTGGCTATCCTGTATGCAGAGAGGGCTTGGCTGACCTGTAAGGAGAACATGCCAATTATGAGATGGCAGAGAACACACGGATGTTACCCACCCCCAACTGCCTGTGGTTTAATTGGGCAAACAGTAGCTGTATCACTAAACCAAGTGTAAAATTACAAGTTGTGGTAAGTGCTATGGAGTGGGGGAGGGTGCTGGGAGATTCCAAGTGACAATGAAAGATCATCTGAGAAAGGAGTTAAAATGGAGACCTGAAGGTACATAGATCAACAGAGCAGAGAGGAGAGACATTCCAGGCACGCAGAGATAGGCAGGAGATAGAAGGAATGCAAAAAACTGTGTGTCCAGTTTCTTCGTTTTATAAGTTAAAAACAAAGCCAACCCCCCCAAATGAAGGTTTAGACAGTAATGTTCAGTAATATTTTCAGAAAATTTAGTATATAATTTTGACATGCTGTTCTTCTTATTCTTACTTTATTGAGCATAAGTTAGTCTCCTCCTGCACTCCATGAGTCTTGATTGCTTTTTCAAGCATTACACTTACATTATGCTTCTAATCTCAGTATTTGGAAGGCTGAGGCAGGAGGATTGCAGGTTCAGGGCCAGCACACAGTAACTCAGGGAGACCCTATTTCAAAATAAAATAAAAAAGGTTGAGTATGTATAGCTCAAGGGTATAATGTCCCTGGGTTCAATCCCCAGCATCACTCACACAAAAGTTAAACTTTTATATTTTAAAAGTAACTACTTTTAGATTCTAAGAACCGGAACACTTGCACACAAGAAGTACAGTGTATTATATGCATCATAAGGTGGATTCCGGAATTAAATTCTTTTCTCAATCCCACATCTCAACACTTCATTCCCTGGACATAACATCCTCTACTTCTAATTATATGCAAATACCTTGAACTTTCCTTCCTAACATCTTATCCTCAGAAATTGTCCCTCAGTCCATTCTCCCCCACCCACGCTTTTTCTTCCTGCAACCTCTAAAGGGCTTAGAATAAGATCCTTAAGCTCTCCATCCTTAGTTCAATTCTATAGAGAGAGACTTGCCCTTTATTGTTGTAGTTATTTCTTTTGATATTGGTCTCTACATTTTTAAATAACATGTTTATACCACTCTTTCTGGTCCCATCAGAAAGATATATGTCATCTCTGACTTTTTGTTATATCAAAAGGCTTTGGTTAAACTGGACATGGTGGCCCACCTCTATAATCCCAGTATCTAGGAGACTGAGACCAGAGGATCACAGGTTTGAAGACAGACTCAGCAGCATAGCAAAACTCTCAGCAACCCAGGGAGACAGACCTGTTTCAAATTAAAAAATGAAAAGGACTGAGGGGTGAAACTCAGAGGTAGAATACCTTTGAGTTCAATTCGCAGCACACACCCTCTGCCCCCCCCCCACACACACACACGGAGGGAGAAAGGAAAGATGGAAGGAAGGTAGGAAGGAAGGAAGCAGCTTTGGTTAAATCAATAATAAGCATTCATGCTATTATAATTCTGCAATTTTGTCACTGCTTCTTCAGTGATATACTCTGACCACATACCCCCTTCCTGGTGTATTTTCTCATTTTACCTGAAGGTTACTATTGATTGAGCATGTGTAAAAATAATTGTTATAAAGAGCCTGGAGCCCTCAGTCCTATTGCTTTAATGTGACTGGTTGCTCTGTGCTTGTGTTTGGATCATTACACTGATATTTCCCCTTTGTGCTTTTTCTTTGCTGGGACTTTTGTTTCCTAAATCCTCTATCAGTCTCTTTATTTGCTTATTCTTTTGTTTTGCTGGTACATATCCTCTGGGTTTTCTTCTCTGTATCTTTAAATAGAAGGTAAGTTCTTGAGCCCTTGCATATCTGAAAATGTCTAATTCTAAATCCAGACAATTAACTCTCAAGTGTGAGGGTAAAGTTCGGAATAGTTTTCCTTTAGGACTGTGCAGGCATTTCCTGAGCTTGTCTATATCTGTGGCCATGGAAAAGCCTGATTTCATATGGGCTCCTGATATTGTTTTCTCTTCTCTGGAAACTTTTGGAATCTTCTCCTTTTTTTCTGTAATTCTGAAATTTCATAATAATATGCATTTTTTTCATTTTCTTAAGATTTCTCTGAATAAAGTCTTTCAATCTGAAGACTGATCTACTTTTCAGTTCTGGGAATTTAAAGAAAAATTACCTCATTGGTGATTTCTTTCCTTTTGTTTTTCTTCCCTTTAGTCATTTCTAGAACCCCTGTTCTTTGACTTTTGTACTGATTCTCTGTGTCTTTTACCATTTCTCTTCACAAGTTGTTCTATTTCCTGGAAGATTACTTAGACTTCATTTTCTAGCCCTTCTAATGATTGAAAAATATTTTTTCTATTAAGTTCCTTTTGTTTCTAAGAAACCCTCCTTATTCTCATTGCTTCTTTTATAAATTAAAATAAATTACATTTATAAAAAAAGAACTGGATGGCATCTTCATCTTTCTGAAGAGCACATACACACACCACCCTGTGATGGGGTGTTCGGACTGTACCCCAAAAATAAAATAATAATCCAAGTTCTTTGATATTGTGAAAAAAAGAATTTTAACACATATCAATCACAACATCTGGCAGATTTATTTTTCAGGAACAGGTTAGGGAGAGGAAAACTGGGGTGTAGGAAAAGACGGGAAGTGCAGAAAGAAATTCCCGACCACCGACTCTTATGGCATCTTTTCTGATCCCGGGCAGGAGTCCAAGAGAGCGAGAGACACGTGGATTCCAGAGGGTATAGGAGAGGGCGGGGTCCTTCCAGCCCCTCACTCTCAGTTTCCAAGATTTTCATAGGTTGAGTTCCAGGTGAGATTTTGCTCCTCCTCTTTCCAGGTGTGCGGGATTTGACGGTACCTCCCAGGTGGGCTGGGCTGTAGTTTCTCTTGGGCCGAACCAAAATTTTCTTTTCAAGGGGTGGACAACACTCTCCGGATTTTTTTAAAAAGGCTAAAAACTATATTTCTATGAATTTTCCCGATACCTCTTTTCTACCTAACATTCATACTTCTAAGCTACCTCATCAACCCTTCTGATTGTCTCCAGGGATTGCTTGTTTGCCTGGCTCCATTTTTCTGGAGAAGTCCTTCTTCCCATGTCTGCTGATTCTCCGCTGTCCTTAGCTGAATGCTCAGTGTGAGTGTGTGGGGTTTTCCTGTAGGTGATGGATGATAAGTATAATTTGGTGTTTCTCTGGGGCACGCAGTGGGGAGAGAGGTTTCTCTAGCTGGAGCAGCTGTGCTAGGGCCGGGAGGTTTAGTGTGCAGATGATCACTTAATCCCCCAGGGTTCAGTCTCACACTTCCTTCCCACTGCTACTCTGTGCCTGATGCTTTTGAGGCCAGAGAACCCTGATGCTAAATTTTTCATAGGAAGAAGTTTTAGTCTTGTGGAGTCAACCACTCTGCTATGCTAAATTGCTCTATTCACATTTGCATAATCTTTCTGCTTTAACCTAGGATTTACCTGCCTTCTTGCTGCTTGGTGTCTTCAGGTGCTGAGCCCTGCAGGGATTCTGCAGAATCAGTAAACTTGTTTCTTGTCAGTATCCTATTCTGTACTGTTTTCAGGACAAAAAAACGATCATAGGCTAAGTTAGATACCATTTCTTCTGCTTTCCACTTTCCCAAATCTCTCCCAGCTATTTCTTTCTAGTTGTTTTTGTATTAGTAAAGAAAAATTTAACAGTATTAGCTAATAATATTTTTAGTGGTAATTAGAGAAGGGGAGGATGAAAGTATGTGTTACTGCCTGAGATTTTTTTTTTTTAATAGGACATCTTCCTGTTTCCTGATTCAATTCCTTCTTAGTTTTTCAGGACCTGTGATGAATCAGTTTTCTATCACTGTGACAAAATGCCTGAGAGAATCAATGTATTAAGAAGAATGGTTTATTTTGACTTACAATTTCAGTCCATGGCCACTTGGTGCCCTTGCCTTTGGGTCTGCTGTTAGGTAGTGCAATATGGGGGTGGGGGTGGGAGGGATGTTTTAGAGGATGCTGCTCACCTCATGGCAGCAGAAAGCAAAAAGAGAAATAAGAAGGGGCCAGGATCTCAATATCCCCTGCAAAGACATGCCCCCAGTGACCTAACTTTCTTCTACTTGGTTCTACCCCTTGAAGTTTCCACCACCTCCAATAGCACCACAGGCTTAGTTACCCAGCCTTTGGGGGCTTCAAGATCCAAACCATCACAGAACTTGAATCCATCTGTTTTTACTTTTTTCATATTTCTCTACCACCGGCTTCTTCCTCTCATCCTACAAACATATTCAAATTGCCTCTTCTAAACTTCAAAAGAATTACCCTTTATCTATTCTTTGTACCCTCACATTTTCCCTCTTTTTTCTTTTCTCTCAACATTAAAGAATAATCTAACACTACTGTTTCTAATGTTTCTTAAGGACGTCGCACTCTGACTCCTCCCCCATTATTACCACTGCTTTTTGCAAGGTCACTCATTCTTCAATTTAATGATCTCTCTGTCCTCCACTTCAGCCTCACACTTTGTGGCTGTGTATTCTTTTTTTTTTTGCGGTACTAGGGATTGAACTCAAGGGCGTTCTACCTCCGAGCTATACCCCCAAGCCCTATTTTTTAATTCTTTATTTTGAAACCGAGTCTCACTAAGTTTCGGAGTGCCTCACTAGGTAGCTGAGGCTGGCCTCAAACCCGGATCCTCTGGTCTCAGCCTCCCGAATGCTGGGATCACAAGCGTGCGCCACCACGCCCGGCTAGTGGCTGTGTATTCTTGACCTAGATCCTTCCTGTGGCTCATGATCCCACTGCCTTCTACTCAGGCCGCACGTGCTTCATCCTAGAACTTCTTTCTTTTTAGTCACTTAGTAAGGCCCTCTCCAACTTAGGGAGACCCTGTTTCAAAATAAAAAATAAAATATGGCCAGAGGTGTAGCTCAGAGGTAGAATGTCCCTGGATTCAATCCCCAGTAAAACACACACACACACACACACACACACACACTTCCTCCTTAGGGTCATTTCTTAGCTACTACTTTTTCTCACCCCAGAATCTAGTTAGTTACATAGTCTTCATACTGTCTCTAACCTGTTCTACCTTTGGCTCTTATCACTGCTGTTTTTGTTCAAGAACCTCATCTCCTCTTGCTTGAAATTAATGCAAACCATTCCTATTGTTTCTCCTACCTGCACTTCTTCTTCTTGCCAGTTCTTCTTCAGTTTCATTGACTGTCAAATGCAGACCTAGAGACATCACAAATGAACTAGAATTTTTAAAGTATTGCATATTTTTGTACATCTCTGCCCAGGAACTGTGGTTAATTAGATCTAGATGGGATGTAGGAATCTGAATTTTGAAAAAATGCTTCACAGTGAATAAAGTTGACTTACAACAATACTTACCAAATGAATCATTTATATAATTTTAACCCCCAAAAGCAATGCTATATAGTTTTAATGAATACATGCATATCTTTCCCCTGCTTGTTAAATATGGACTACAATAATCAAATGAGTATGCATTTCTTGGGAAAAGAAAAAAAGGTGTTTTTAAGCAAAGGTATAGATTTTTTTTTTTTTACTTAAAATTTCTAAAGCAAAAATGCCAAAACATCAGCATGATTTTATTATGAATTGATAAATGTTTTATTTTTATCTGTAATTTTTTATATAAAGCAATTTTGAAGCTCTCCAGATGATTATGATGCTCACTTGGTTTGGATTCTAAGATACCAGGCTAAGCCAGCATCGGAAAATGCAGATGTGACCACCTTTCACCTCTGTTCCGAATCCTTCTGTGGCTCCCATCTGCTACAGACTCAACTTCCTGGGCATGGCCCCCCAGCTATTGTCCTGCTTTCCATTACTCACCATTTACTCTATTGGCCTGCCAAAAAATTTTCTCTTCGTTGAACCTGGAATGTGCCATTTACTTTCATTTGGTGTCTTAGTCAGCACTCTCATTGCTATAATCCAAAGACCTGACCACGTAACCTAGAGGAAGGAAGATTTATTTGCTCATGTTTTTCCTTGGAGATTTTGGGGTTCAGCCCATGTGAGGCCAGGGACTGGATTTCAGGGCATGGCAACAGGAAGGGGAGAGAGGAAGAGTGCAAGGCATCCCTCTCACTTCATGGAAGCTGGAAAAGAGAGAGAAAGAGAGAGAGAGAGAGAGAGAGAGAGAGAGAGAGAGAGAGAGAGAGAATACAAGATGAGGAGGAACCATATGTAACCCCCAAAGCCCCAGTCCCAGGGACCCACACCCTGCCACCCCAAGTCACCACTCAGATGAATGCATTACAATGGATTTACCCACTGCTGAGATTACAACCAAGCCCCGATTCCAACATTGTCACCCCATTTCCGTGAGGGCTGGGGGGAGCATTCTATTTTCAAACTGTTGCACTTGGCTCTGGGTCTTTTGCAGATGCCATTTCTTATGTATTTAATTCTTTCACTGACTCCCTAACATATCTTCATTAAAATACTATTCATCCTTCAATGTCTATCCTAAGTTCTATTCTGTGAAATTGCTCCCTTTGCAAAAGCTTCCTTTTCTGTGCTCCCCACAGAAATTCTCTTCTATTTTCTTTATGAGATTTACAATATTATGATACAAACTACTGTTATTCACTTCTGTGCTTATCCATCCTCCCTGTCCCCAAATATAAGCTGCTTGAAGGCAAAGATGATTATTCTTTTACCGCATGCATCTTTATTGATGAAACATTTATGAGCACATGTCATATGCAGGGCACTGTGCCAGATCCCGGGGGAGATGTGCCTGAGTAAAGAGAGCTCCATCTCTTCCTGTCATGCGGCTCACAGCCAGGGCCCTCAGGAGCACTAAGTCTTCTGTAGGAGGAGGTGACAGGAATCCCTTATCTGTCTGGCATGCTATTTAATTTTAAAAGAAGAAATATACAATGAGGTTGATAGTGCCGGACAAGGATTTATAGATAAGTTGTCTTTTGAGTTGGGCCTTGCTGTGTAAGCCATTAACAAAGAGAGAAGGGTTGAGACAGGGGCTGGAATTAATGAATAGATCCCAGGCAGAGAAGTCCCAGAGAAGTGGCGATGGTCTAGTTTAGAAGTGCTATGTGCAGGTACAGTTGTATCACTTTTAATCTCACTATGACGTGTAAATTACATTGCGCCAATAAAAGCAAAGCAAAACAAAATATGTTAAAGAAAAAAGAACAGTTGATAATCTACTTTGACCAGAGCCTGGACCAAATGAAGGGGAGCAATGGAAAATAAGCTCAGGGTGGGGGTTGCACCCCATTCTATTGAGCCTCAATACTAGGCCACACAGAGCTTGAGATTTATTTGGTTCAGTGACACTGACGGTCCATGGACAGTGTTATATGATCATGTGGCACTATCAGGCTCTGTTGAAAGAAGTGTAGCATGTGGTGCTCACTGTCGGTAAAGGAAGCCATGACCTGACCCAAGATGGGTGACCCAGGCTTGGACCAGGGTGATGAAAGCACATGTGGAAGAGGGGGCAGGCATGAGCAGTCCTCTTGGGTAGAGTTGACTCAACTGTGCTTCCTTAGTGTGGACCATGGAATTGGAATTGGAAAACAAGAGGGGTAAGCTCTTGAGGTGAACTCAAGGAGTTCAGCCTGGGTCCTGACCAGGAAGATGGTGATTCCATTAATACGGAGGGAGCGTTAGGAAGAGTATGAGATTTTGAGGTGAATATGGTGTGTTAAAATTAAGTAGTATTGCCCCCAAAGGACTTAGCTAAATCTTAACACCCAGAACCTTTGCAGATATAATTAAGGATCTTAGGATGAGCACATCCTGGATTTATTGTGGCTCCTAGATTCAATGACAGGTTTATTTATAAGAGAAAGAAGAGGGAGTTTTGACAAAAAGACCCAGGCAAAGGACATGTGAAGGAGAGGCAGTGACTGTAGATATGTAACAGCAAACCAAAGACCATCAGATCACTAGCAGCATCAGAAACTAGGAGAGAAGCAAGTATGTATTCTTCCAGAGTCTCCAGGACAAACCAGCCTTGCCAATGTCTTTCTTTCTTGCTTGCCCACTTCTTCTCTTCCTCTCTCCCTCTTTTCTTTTCTTCCTTCGTCTCTCCTTCCTTCCTTCCTACTTTCCTCCCTCCCTCCCTCTTTCTTTCCTCCTTTTTTTCTTTCTTTTTCTCTTGTACTGGGGATTAAACCCAGGGACATTCTACCTTTGTGCTATACCCCAGCCCTTTTTAATTTTTGTTTTGAAACGGGGTCTTGCTGGGTGACTAAGAGTCTTGTTAAGTTGCTGAGGCTGGTCTTGAACCTGCAATCTTCCTATTTCAGCCTCCCAAGTACTGGGATTACAAGTATGTGCCATCATGCCTAGCCCAATATCTTGATTACATACTTCTGACCTTCAGAATTGTGAGAGAACAAATTTATGCTTCTTTAAGCCATCCTATTTTAGGTAATTTGTTATAGTAGCCCTGGGAAACTAACTCAGGTATGTTGAGATTAAAAAATAGAGGACAAGACTATACCATTCAGCTCCAATTTTTTTTTTTTTTTTTTCGGTACTGGAGATTGAACTCAGGGGCATACTACCTCCGAGCTATACCCCCAGCCCTATTTTTTTATTCTTTAGTTTGAAACCGGGTCTCACTAAGTTGTAGAGTGCCTCACTAGGTAGCTGAGGCTGGCTGCAAACCCGGATCCTCTGGTCTCAGCCTCCCAAATGCTGGGATTACAAGCGTGCGCCACCACACCCGGCTTCAGCTCCAATTTTAACTTCGTTATTGTATATGATCCACTAAGAAGGCAGACACTTGTGAAGATTCTAGTTCTGAGAGGTTGGTGTTGGTTGTAGTGGTGGGGAGGCAGAGGGGCGCATTAGAAAATGAGACAGTAACTTTGCTTTCTGCAGGGAAAACTATTTCAAAGCCAGAAGCGACCTGTGGTTGCTCAAGTTTGCTGAGTTTCTATTTTGTGTCCCAGGCTATGTGAGGTACTGAAAAGGGTACAAGACCATAAGATCCCATATGGACCCTCGAGGGCTCACAATGCCAAAGCAAATCATTTAGCAAAGCTAATATGTAATCATTGGTAAGGGATGTAAGGAATATTGGATTGGATGAGGCAGTCCAGTTGATTTAAAAAATTAATTAGATACTTAAAGTTTTAACAAATTCATCACTGAGTTTGAGATTCTGTGGCAAAGTCACTCAGCAGGATGCATCCCTTGACCCTTTAAAGTCAATTACCCCTTGGCTTGAGGCATGATGTGTGCTGATTTAACAGCAGACTCCTGTAATTTGGAGGCTGAGAAATTATCTTTTGTTTCCTTACTTCCTTGCTAGGATAATGCTCTGCAGCCGGGGATCGGCAGGGGGTGGATGCACAATCACCCTCCAGTAATGGGAACTGAATAAATTCAAGGACTGTCTTATCTAAATGCTTTGACAAGTTCTCTGCTCACCTGGCTAATTGCATCATCTGCTCCCCTTTTTCTTCCACTGCTCTGACTTAGCAGGTGTGAGTATCAGGAGTCCCCTGTGGCCAGAACATGCCTTAGACAAGAGCTCCCAGCCCATCTCTGTAGTCCAGAGAGGACCAAGTGACCTCGTTTGCTGACCTGGAAATGCTCAAGGGCATTGCTTTCTAAGACAAGAGGATTTCACATTCATTTCTGTATACTTCTGGGCAAAGCTGTGTTTATCTTGTAGTGGATTTGTTGGGAGACTGGTGAGGTCACTGAAGCAAGACCCAGAAGTTAAGGAGGTCTGGGGCCTAAGGACAGGCGAAATGATTCTCACCAGCTATGGTTTCCACCAAGGCTTTCTCCTGACAGTCCATCTTGTTATGGTTCCTTCTGAGACTGCAATCCCCTTTTGAACCGTAGGACCCAAAGTCAGACCCAGTGCCCATAGATGGTATAGCACAAACTTTGTGTAGAAATTAAACTACAGCATTCATTGCTTCCAACACTAACAAAGGACACTTGTCATGATACTGTATCAACTTTTCTAGTGAGTGAAAGAAAAAGTAATTACTTGCAAGTCACGTCTCAAGGCCACTGGAAATCCGTCTCCTAACCTTTTGCTCTGGAGTAGCCTTCTGAAATGTGCAAGGCCCTTTATCCCCTGGCATTTCCTCAGGGAGGAAACTGAGACTGGTTAAGGCATCTGAGCCAGCCATGGGTATCAAGGTTAGAAAAATGAGAGTATACTTTCTGAAAACAGCATCTGTTTGCAGTCACTCCTAGGTAGCTGCCTGCACTCAATAAAGACAAAAAGGTCCTATAGTCTGGAGATTAGAGGGCTTGGGGCCGGTAGTGGTCCCCTGTTTTGGAGTAGGGGTATGTGAAGAGTTCCTATTTGTCACTTTCTTTGGATTGAGAGATTATCTTGATTGGGAGTAAGTAAATAAATGACAGTGAGGTTCTTGAGAGGAATAGAGGGAGTCGAGACCCTTCCATATTCTTCCCTGGGAATACTGGCAATTTGAGGAGAAAGACAAAGGGAAGGCATATCAATTTTCTCAGGATACTATAACAAAGTACCACAGACCTGGTAGCTTAAACCAAAGAAATGTATTTTTTCAGTTTTGAAGACAAAGTTTATGATCTGGGTGTCAGCAGGCTTAGCTGGTTCTCCAGGTGTATAGACAGCTTTGTCCTCCTGTGCCTTCACATGGTCTTCCATCTGTGCAGGTCTTTGTCCTAATGTCCTTACAGTATCACCACTCATACTGGATCAGAACCTGCTGTGATGACCTCATGTTAACTTAAATGTCTCTTTAAAGATTTTTCTCCATACACAGTCACCTTCTAAAGTGCTGGGTGCTAGGACTTCAATGTATGTATTGGGGGAGGCGGGCAGAATTCAGATCACAACAGAAGGGCTTGGCTTCTACCAAATTCAAGTTCCATCTTCTTAACTACTGAAAAGCTCTGATTGCCTAGTTGGGTTCTGATCTTCAAGGATGAATTCAGGCCAGCAGGACTTTCTTTCTGAGTGAGAAGGGCAAGGTTATGTGTGAGAAAGGGCTGAATGAACTTAGTGACAACTTGGAGGGTTGAAATGACTGTCACATTTAATATCTTAGTACTCAAGCTGTGTGCCTCATCTATTTCCAGGCTGTATATTACTGGTATCCTGAGAAGAACAGATAGCTGAGTGCCTTCTAGTCCAGGGTTCCTGATTAGGCTAATTTGAAGTACTTTGCATTACTAGCATCCTATTGGGGATGAACTTTTACAACATATGAATGTGTTTCTTGTTTTAAAGGCAATGGATTGATTACCTGTACATTAAAAACAATAATTATTATTATTTTCCTTTTTATGTGCTTTTATTGGTGCATTATAGTCTCACATCATAATATAAAGCATGTTGACAATGACATACATGCACATAACACTTTGTTGGGCCTCCCCATCTTCCCCTTTCCCTTCCTCCCAATACAGAGTACCGAGATTGACATTGGTATATTCACATATATACACATAGTCAAAGTCAATGGTAATATTTCCATTAATGAACTTCAGTTTTCCCCCTTCCTTTCCCTTAGACCACCTCCCTGGCTCCTCTGAGGTTTCCCTCCACTATCTAGAGTCTCTCTTGTATCTCAATTACTCCCTAGCTTGTGCAGATTAGAAAAAACATATGACCATTAACTTTCTGTGATTGGCTAATTTCACTTAACATAATGTTCTCCAGGTCCTTCCATTTTCCTGAAAATGACATAGTTTTGTTCTTCTTTACTGCTGAGTAGAATTCCATTGTGTGTATTTCCCATAGTTTTGTAATCCATCCATCTGTTGATGGACACCTGGGTTTGTTCCATAATTTGGCTATTGTGAATTGTGCTGCTATGAACATGGGTATGCATATATTACTGTAGTTTTCTGGTTTCAACCTCTTTGGAAAGATACCCAGGAGTGGTATAGCCAGATCATATGGTGGATCTATTCCCAGTTTTCTAAGGAATCTCCACACTGATATCCATAGCAGCTGAACTAGTTTGCAATCCTACCAACAGTGTAGAAGAGTTCCTATTTCTTCAAATCCTTGCCAACATTTATTGCTATTTGACTTCTTGATGATTGCCATTCTGCCTGGAGTTAGATTGAATCTCAGTGTAGTTTTGATTTGCATCTCCCTGATTGCTAAAGATGTTGAACATTTTTTCATGTATCTATTGGCCATTTGTATCTCTCCTTTTATGAAGTGTCTCTTCAGTACAGTTGCCCATTTCTTGATTGGGTTTTGTTTTTCTAGTGTAAAGTCTTTTAAGTTCTTTGTATAGTCTAGATATTAGTCCTCTGTCAGAGGGATAGCTGGTAAAGTTCTTCTCCCATTTCGGAGGCGTCCTCTTTAGACTCTTGATGGTTTCCTTTGACATGCAGAAACTTTTTAGTTTAATGCCATACCACTTATTAATTCTTGTTTTAATTTCCTGAGCTTTGGGGGTCTTGTTGAGAAAGTTTATACCTGTGCCTATATGTTGGAATGTTGAACCTATGCCCTCCTCTATTAGCTTCATAGTCTCTGGTCTAATTTCCAGGTCTTTGATCCATCTCCAGTTGACTCCTGTGCAGGGTAAGAGGTAAGGATTTAGTTCCATTTTTCTACAAATGGATAACCAGTTTTCACAACACTATTTGTTGAAAAGGCTGTCTTTTCTCCAGCATATGTATTTGGCCCCTTTGTTGAAGATCAATTATATATAAGTGTATGGATTTGTTTCTGTTTCTTCTCTTCTGTTCCATTGGTTCATGTGCCTGTTTTTGTGCCAATATCATGACATTTTAATTACTGTAGCTCTATAGTATAATTTGAAGTCAGGCATTGTGATGCCTCCTGTATGGTTCTATTGCTGAGTATTGCTTTAGCTATTCTGGGCCTATTGTTTCTCCATATGAAATTTATGACTAATTTTTCTACATTTATGAAGAATGATGTTGGTATTTTGATAGGGATTGCATTGATTCTGTAGATCACTTTTGGTAGAATGGCCATTTTGATGATATTTATTCTGCCTATCCAAGAGCAAGGGAAATCTTCTCATCTCCCAAGATCTTCTTTTTCTTTTTTTTACTGTTTTATAATTTTCATTGTAGAGGTCTTTTACCTCTTTGATTAGGTTTATTCCTAGGTATTTTATTGGTTTTGAAGTTACTGTGAATGGTTGGTTGGCATATAGAAAAGCTATTGATTTTTTTTATTTTTTTTTTGCGGTACTAGGGATTGAAACCAGAGGCATTCTACCTCCGAGCTACACCCCCAACCCTATTTTTTATTCTTTATTTTTGAAACCGGGTCTCACTAAGTTGCGGAGTGCCTCACTAGGTAGCTGAGGCTGGCCGCGAACCCGGATCCTCTGGTCTCAGCCTCCCAAATGCTGGGATTACAAGCGTGTGCCACCACGCCCGGATCAGCTATTGATTTTTTTAGGTTGATTTTGTATGTCACTACTTTGCTGAATTTGTTAATCAGCTCTAAAAGTCTTTTGGTTGAGTTGTTTTGGGTCTTCTAGATATAGGATCATGTCATCTGCAAATAAAGGTAATTTTAATTCGTTTTTTCCTATTTGAATTCCTTTGATATACTTCTCTTGTCTTAGTACTCTGGTAAGAGTCTAGAGGACTACATTAAAAAGGAGTGGTGATGGTGTCTTGTACCTGATTTTAGAGAGAATTCCTGCAGTTTTTCCCCATTAAACATAATATTGGCTTTGGGTTTATTTTATATTGCCTTAATTATGTTGAGATACATTCCTTCTATTCTGGTTTTCTGCAGTGTTTTTAACATGAATGAGTGTTGGATTTTGTCAAATGATTTTTCAGTGTCTATTGATATGATCATGTGATTTTTGTTTTTAGTTCTTTTTATGTGGTGAATAGCATGCATTGATTTGCATATGTTGAACCAGCCTTGCTTTCCTGGAATAAAACCATCTTGGTCATGGTGTATGATTTTTTTGATGTAGTTTTGTATATGCATGGCTAGTATTCTGTTTAGAATTTTTGCATCTATGTTCACCAATGCTATTGGTCTGTAATTTTCTTTTCTTGAGGTATCTTTATTTGGTTTTGGTATTAATGTGATACTGGTCTCATAGAAGGGGTTTAGAAGAATTCCATCTCTTTCAATTTCACAGAATAACTTGTGAATTGTTTGGTTTAGTTCTTCTGTAAAGGCTTTGTATAATTCATCTGGAAACCCATCTGGACCTGGGCTTTTCTTTGATGGCAGACTTTTTA
The DNA here is from genome assembly GCA_004027655.1 of Graphiurus murinus. Lineage (NCBI taxonomy): Eukaryota > Metazoa > Chordata > Mammalia > Rodentia > Gliridae > Graphiurus > Graphiurus murinus. The sequence goes on from PVLC010021623.1 coordinate 27,286, forward strand.
TTACTGTTTCTATCTCTTTGCTTGCTACTGGTTGGTTTAGGTTTTCTATATTCTCTTTGTTCAATGTAGGTAGGTTTGATGTGTTTATAAATCTGTTGATTTCTTCCATGTTTTCCAGTTTATTGGAGTATAAATTTTTGAAATAGTTTCTGATGATCCTCTGAATTTCCCCACCTCTGTAGTGATGTCTCCTTTTTCATTTTTGATTTTAATAATTTGGGTTGATTATCTCTTTCTTTTTGTTAGGTTGGTTAAGGGTTTGTCAATCTTGTTAACCTTTTCAAAGAGCCAGCTTTTTGATTTGTTGATCTTTTGTATTGTTTTCAGTATATCATGTCTCCATTCTCATTTAATTCCAGGAATTATTTTTTTATTTCTTTCCTTATTTCTCTTTTGATCCAGTCCTCATTCAAGAGTATATCATTCAGTCTCCGTGTATTTATGTAATTTCTTTTGGTCTTCCTATTGATTTCTACTTTCATTCCAT
>PVLC010021624.1:6219-27826 GCA_004027655.1 Graphiurus murinus
ACGCTTGTAATCCCAGCATTCGGGAGGCTGAGACCGGAGGATCCGGGTTCGCGGCCAGCCTCAGCTACCTAGTGAGGCACTCCGCAACTTAGTGAGACTCGGTTTCAAAATAAAGAATAAAAAATGGGGCTGGGGGTATAGCTCGGAGGTAGAATGCCCCTGAGTTCAATCCCCAGTACCGCCAAAAAAAAAAAAAAGATAACAACAAAGGCGGAGGATGGAGCTCAGCGGTCGAGTGGCCCTGGAACGCGGAAGGGGCAGAGAGGAGATTGAGCGACTGGATGTGCAGCCCAGCACGGTGCTCGGCCAAGCCCTGGCATCCTGGGGCCAGGTTGTGCAGACAGCGCCTGGAGCTGCGCTGGGAGCGGAGGCAGTGTGGTGCGGGGCGTGGAGCCGTAAGGCTCAGCCTTGTGCCTGAGAGCAGGCCTGGACCGGCGCTGGTGAGGGAGCCGTGTGGCCTGGCCTGGCCTGGCCTTTCCACTGTTACCTTCGCTGCACTTGCTGCTTTGGAGAAGACAGAGCAGGCTGGAAGCCTCTGCCCCTCAGGTCCCGGCGGGGAGCAGCCCTCTATGGCACTTGGCCTGGTTTAGCAGCACGTTTCCGTGGTTTGGAGGCTCCTGCCGGCTCCGATCTCCCCTGGAAGTAACTGACGTGGGAGTGGGAAGTGGCACCGAGCTGCGCCCCAGCCGCTGTTCTTCAAGTGGCTGTGGGAAGCGTAAAGGGAAGTAGCTAGTCACAAAGGATGCTGCTGGGCGTGGTGGCGCACACCTGTGATCCCCCTACTAGGGAGCCTGAGGCAGGAGGATCGCAGGTTCAAAGCCAATCTCAGAAATGACCTAGGGAGGCTCAGCGACGTGGCAAGACCGTGTTTCCAAATAAAAAATAAAATAGGAGCCACCCACTTGTTATCCTAGTAGTTGGGAGGCTAAGACAGGAGGATCGCAGGTTTGTGGCCAGCCTCATCAACTTGGTGAGGCCCTCCACAACTTAGTAGGACCCTGTTTCAAAATAAAAATAATAAAATAAGGCTGGGGGTATATCTTAGAGATAGAATGCCCCTGGGTTCAATCCACAGTACCACAAAAGAAAGAAAGAAGCCGGGCATGGTGGCGCGTGCTTGTAATCCCAGTACTTGGGAAGCTGAGACAGGAGGATTGCCAGTTCCAGGCCAGCCTCAGCTACTTAGGCCCTCTGCAACTTACTGAGACCCTGATTTAAAATTTAAAAAAAAATAGAGCTGAGTGTGTAGCTCAGAGGTAGAATGCCCCTGGGTTAAATCCCTAGTACTGCAAAAAAAAGAAAGGGAAAAAAAAAAAAAGAGAGAGGAAGAGGGAAGGAAGGGAGAGAAAGATGAATACAAGCCAGGTGTACTTGCACACATCTGTAATCCCAGTACTTGGGAGGCTGAGACAGGAGGATCGCAGGTTTGTGGCCAGCCTCAGCAACTTATAAAGCCCTCTGCAACTTAGTGAGACCCTGTTTCAAAATAAAGAATAAAAAAATTGGGCTGAGGGTGCAGCTCGGAGGTAGAATCCCCCTGAGTTCAGTTTTCAGTAACACACACACAAAATAGCTGGGCATGGTGGCACATTCCTGAGAGCTGAGACAGGAGGATCTCAGGTTCAAGGCCAGTTCAAGCAATTTATCAAGACCCTCAGCAATTTAGTGATAACTTATTTCAAAAAAAACAAAATTGTAAAGGCTCAGGAGCCAGGGGTGGTGGTGCATCATGTCTGTAATGCTAGTACTTGGGAGGAAGGACCAGGACTGTAGCTCAGAGGTAGAATGCCCCTGGGCTCCACACCTAGTATCACACACACAAAAGGGGGTGGGTGGACTGGGGCTCAGTGGTAGAGCGACACAGCACCCCTGGGTTCTATCCCTAGAAAAGGTCCATTATGTTTTTCGTTTTGTGACCCAGTATACTGGGATTACAGGCATGCACCACCATATCCAGCTTCCGTTGAGAATTATAAAAAATATTTTTATAAGAACTGAGCACAAGCCGGGCGTGGTGGCGCACGCTTGTAATCCCAGCATTTGGGAGGCTGAGACCGGAGGATACAGGTTTGCAGCAAGCCTCAGCTACCTAGTGAGGCACTCTACAACTTAGACGCCGTTTCAAAATAAAGAATAACAAATAGGGCTGGGGGTATACCTCAGAGGTAGAATGCCCCTGAGTTCAATCCCCAGTACCGCAAAAAAAAAAGAACTGAGCACAGCGGCGCATGCCTGCGATCCCAGTACTTGACAGGCTGGGAGAGGAAGGTTGCAGGAGGCCCTCAGCTACATAGACCCTGTTTCAAAAAGCAAAAATAGGGTTGGGGTGTAGCTCACAGGTAGAGCACCCACATCCTGGGTTCAAATCCCCAGTACCACAAGAACTGGTGTACCAGGGATGGAACCCAGGAACATTCTATCTCCAAACCCCCAGACCTATTTTATTCTTAAAAAACAGGGTCTCAGCTGGGCGTGGTGGTGCACGCTTGTAATCCCAGCATTTGGGAGGCTGAGACCAGAGTATCCGGGTTCTCGGCCAGCCTCAGCTACTTGGTGAGGCTCTCTGCAACTTAGTGAGACCCTGTTTCAAAATAAAAATTACAAAATAGGACTCGGGGTGTAGCTTGGAGTTAGAATACCTTAGGTACAATCCCCAGTACTGAAAAAAATAAAACAAGACAGAGTCTCACTTAAGATGCTGATGCTGGCCACAAATCCGCAATACTCCTGTCTCAGCCTCCCAAGTATTTGGATTACAAGCATGCCCCACCATGCCTGGCTGAACTTTTTTTTTTTGCGGTACTGGGGATGGAACCCAGGGGCATTCTACCTCTGAGCTACATCCCCAGCCCTATTTTTTTTTTATTTATTTGGAAAAAGGGTCTCACTAAGTTGCAGAGAGCCTCACTAAGTAGCTGAGGCTGACCGCGAACCCGGATCCTCCAGTCTCAGCCTCCCAAGTACTGGGATTACAAGCGTGCGCCACCATGCCTGGCTCTGAACATAAATATTTTTATGAAAATTTTATTTTCCCAGACAATCAATTTAGTGGTGAGAATGGTGTTTAGAGTTCGCCAGTCTCTGTGTGTCTGGCGTGGTGGGAGATGGCCGGGCCTTTCTCTTGCGCCTTCAGGCCGTGCGTCCCCGGTGTTCATCCACAGGAGCAGGGGGGCAGACACCAGCACGGCGGTCAGGGGAGTGGCTCTGGTGATGCAGGCGCCCTTCTTGTCGTCGGGGCGGCCCCGGGCTCTGAGCCACCAGGGTTGAGTCACGGACTTGCCATTGGAGGGTCGTCCTGGCTGCGGGGCAGCGCCTGGGTCCTGCCTGCCTCCATTGCTGGGATCCACAGTCCCGGTGCCCACGTCGGCCTGGCTCGCAGCAGCAGCCAAGCTCATGACCCCCGTCTGTCCACAGTTTGACGAGGGACGGAACAACTTTGAGGGGGAGATCACCAAGGAGAACCTGCTGGACTTCATCAAGCACAACCAGCTGCCCCTGGTCATCGAGTTCACCGAGCAGGTGCGGCTCCGAGGGCGGGGCTGGAGGGTGGGGCTGAAGGAGACCCCAGGGCATGCAAGGGGCGCGGGGTCATCACTGTCCTCCACGTGTCTGGTGGCCTTGGGGTCACTTAGAGTATGCTGTCGTCGAAGGTTACTTAGCTTGTGGCTGAGGCCCAGAATCTTCCATTTGTGACACAGACAGCCCCGAAGATCTTTGGAGGTGAAATCAAGACTCACATCCTGCTGTTCCTGCCCAAGAGTGTGTCTGACTACGACGGCAAGCTGAGCAACTTCAAGAAGGCGGCTGAGGGCTTCAAGGGCAAGGTGGGCAGCGGGGCGCAGGCTCCTCCATGGGCGTCGGGTTCCACGGGGCCGCCCTGCTGGTCAGGCAGCCCCAGGGCCGAGGCGTGGAGCGGCGGTGTGGGGACTCGAGGCTACCCCCTCCAGGGAGCCTGTCCAGGGCCTGTCTCAACGCGCCTTTTCTCCCCCAAGATCCTGTTTATCTTCATCGACAGCGACCACACAGACAACCAGCGCATCCTCGAGTTCTTTGGCCTGAAGAAGGAGGAGTGCCCGGCGGTGCGGCTCATCACCCTGGAGGAGGAGATGACCAAGTACAAGCCCGAGTCGGACGAGCTGACAGCCGAGAAGATCACCGAGTTCTGCCACCGCTTCCTGGAGGGCAAGATCAAGGTTGGTGTCCTGGCCTGCTCAGGCTCCCGGCGGCTGGTCGCTGGGCTCTAGTATCTCTGGCTTCATCCTCAAAGTCTGAGGATGTTATTGTAAGATCCAAGCACAAACCCGGGCGTGGTGGCACACGCTTGTAATCCCAGCATTTGGGAGGCCGAGACCGGAAGATCCGGGTTCGCGGCCAGCCTCAGCTACCTAGTGAGGCCCTCCACAACTTAGACCCTGTTTCAAAATAAAGAATAAAAAATAGGGTTGGGGGTATAGCTCGGAGGTAGAATGTCCCTGAGTTCAATCCCCAGTACCGCAAAAAAAAAAAATCCAAGCACAGCGCCCGGGGCAGTGGGAATCCCTATCCCTCCCCCGCAGAGCACCCCTGAGTGCTGTGAGGCCTCCTCAGGCCAGGGGCGGGTGCAGAGGGGGCCGGGAGCTCCGTCCCTCACCGAGGTGTGTGCCTCCAGCCCCACCTGATGAGCCAGGAGCTGCCTGCGGACTGGGACAAGCAGCCCGTCAAAGTGCTGGTCGGGAAGAACTTTGAGGAGGTGGCTTTCGATGAGAAGAAGAACGTCTTCGTGGAATTCTGTGAGTGGGGCTCCCACACGCCCGGCCGTCCGCGCCCGCGCAGCCGCTCTGTCCGCACAAGCCCTCAGCACTGCTTCCTTTTCAGATGCCCCGTGGTGCGGTCACTGCAAGCAGCTGGCCCCCATCTGGGACAAACTGGGAGAGATGTACAAGGATCACGAGAACATCGTCATCGCCAAGATGGACTCCACGGCCAACGAGGTGGAGGCCGTCAAAGTGCACAGCTTCCCCACGCTCAAGTTCTTCCCCGCCAGCGCAGACAGAACGGTGACTCCCCGATCGGGCTCGGCGGGGCAGGGGCAGGCGGGACCCGGGGCCCCTCTTTAGCAGCCCGCCCCTCACCCTTGTCTCCCGAAGGTCATCGACTACAACGGGGAGCGGACGCTGGACGGCTTCAAGAAGTTCTTGGAGAGCGGAGGCCAGGACGGGGCGGGGGATGACGACGTACGTGAGCGTGGCCACGGACACTGGGCGGCCTCTGGGTCCCGTTGGGCGCCCGGGCCTCCTGTGCCTCCCGTTCCCTGGCCTGGGAGGGAGGTGCTCCCCGCCCCGCTGAAGCACTTGCCGTCAGCACTGTAGGGGCCAGGTTTTCCCTGGAGACCTGGCGCACCCACAGGTCCCCACATGCCTGCCGGTGGGCTCCGGGGTCCCACCCCCCCACCCCTCGAGGCCCAGGCTTCTGGGCTGTTGCTCGTGCTCAGGAGCTCAGACCTGTGCGTGTCAGCTCGGAGCCAGAGCAGAGGTGGGGGGGGGGCGCCGGTCAGAAGGTGGTGGGGGGCAGTTGGCAGCCCTGCTGCTGGTGGTGTTTGGGGCGGGAGTGACAGGTGTGATCACTGCCTGCTGCCACGGTAAAGAGTACAGACAGGCCTCCCCCGGAGCCACTGGAGCTCTGCTTGGAGGGAGGGAGGACAGACCCCCCCAGCAGCCCTGGACAGAGGGGTCTCACCCAGTGGTCACTGTGCTCGGTCTTCCCGCCGGGCTGTTGTCCTGCTGGGATTGGGGGCGTCAGGCGGCCAGGTTCCCAGTGTCTCACCCTGTCTTCCATGCCGACCCTGCGTCTTGGGGCCAGGGCTGGCCGCCAGTCCTTTCACTGTCCCTTCTTCCCGCATCTTAGGACCTGGACCTGGAAGAAGCTGAGGAGCCGGACATGGAGGAAGACGACGATCAGAAAGCTGTGAAGGATGAACTGTAACGTAGAAACCAGACCCGGGCACCCAGCCCGAAGCCTCGGGGGGCGCGCTCCCGCAGCCCACGCTTCCGAGCCCAACCTTGGCCTGGGGGGAGCGCCATCGGAAACCCAGGGAACCTTTCTGAAGCCACACTCATCCCAACGCGTGTACACCTGACCCGTCCCTTCCTTTGCTTTTCAATTTTTGGAAAGGGATTCCTCTCCAGGCCAGCCCATCTTGGTGGGCTACTTTTTTAATTGTGATGTACTTTTTTGTACATGGTTTTTGTCCTGAGTGCTCGCTAAAAATGTTTGGGATCTCACACTGGTAATCTCTTTCCTGTTAGAGAGGTTTACACTATCGCTTTAAAAATTCCATCTGTGGGACTTGGAGACATTTTTCGACATCAGGGTATTTGTTCACGGTGGCTGGGCCTCCCCAGAGATTCCTGTCCCTGTGGGAAGGACACGGTCCCTCTCCACCTACGCCTCGTGCCGGGTTACCGTGACTGAGCGTGACTCTTGCATCTTGGGTAACGGAGACTTCCGGGTCCTGTCGGGGGCCCCACGTTTGGAAGAGGGATGGCAGTTTCGGGCTACAGGACCAGGACAGGCCTGCACAGCCCGCCGCCGCCGCCTCCTCGAGCCAGGGCTCCCCGTCCCGCCGCAGGCCCCTCGCTCACTCTGTGACCGCTGGGTTCTCTTCCAGCGCAGCCGATTGCCCGTGCCAGGCCGAACCAGGATCCTTGATCCAGCCGGGAGGCGACAGGGGTGCTGGGGCTGGGGCAATGTTCATTCTTCAGGCATTTCTACCACAATATTGGAATTGGACACATTGGCCAAATAAAGTTGAAATTTTACTACCCGCTGTGGTCTCTGCTTGATGATTTCTTCGAAACACCAGAGCAGAGCTGGAATTCTGATGTCAAAGAGATGCGGCCGGCTTGGCTGGGGTCCCTGTGGTCAGAGCCTCTTTGCCGAAGTGTGTTACGAGTGCAGGAAGTCCATCTCATGGGGGTGGGGCCGGGGCCCGCCGTGCAGGCAGGCACTGATGCCATTCTTTTTTTTCAGTACTGGGGATTGAACTCAGGGGCATTCTACCTCCGAGCTTATGCCCCCAGTCCTATATTTTTTTATTCTTTTTTTTTTTTTTTTTTTTTTTTTGGCGGTACTAGGGATTGAACTCGGGCATTCTACCTCCGAGCTACACCCCCAGCCCTATTTTTTATTCTTTATTTTGAAACCGGGTCTCACTAAGTTGCAGAGTATCTCACTAGGTAGCTGAGGCTGGCCTCGAACTCGGATCCTCCGGTCTCAGCCTCCTGAATACTGGGATTACAAGCGTGTACCACCACGCCCGGCTCTGATGCCATTCTTAAGACGTTGCATGGGGACTGCAGCTCACCATGGGTGTGGGCTCTGGATTGGTTGCAGGGTCGTTCCTGTGCCATCGCTACAGTGGTCTGACAAGAATTCAGTGAGTCATTTTGAAGAGGCAAAATGAGGCGGGGCTTGGGAGCACAGGCCTGGAGTCCCAGCAACTCTGGGAGGCTGCTGGAGGCCAGCCTGAGCCACCCAGTGAGACCCTGGCTTAAAATTTTAGAATAAGCCAGGCGTGGTGTGGCATGGCTGTGATCCTGGTACTTGGGAAGCTCAGACTTGAGGATAGCCTCAGTGACTTAGCAAGACACTGATGGGTGGATGGAGGTGTATGTAGCCTAGGATCACGCATTCAAGACCATCCTTAGCAACTTACATTCAGCAACCCTATTTCAACACCCCCGCCAAAAAAAAGCTGAGGTGTAGCTTGGAGGTAAAATGCCCCTAAATTCAATCCATATTACCATGAAAGAAAAAAAAAAAAAGAATAAAATAAGATTGGGGTGTAGCTCAGTGGTACAACACCCCTGGGTTCCATTCTCAGCATCACATAAAAAGAAAGGTAAAATCCAGGCTCAGAGTCAGGTGTGGTGGTGCATGCTTGTAATTCCAGTACTTGGGAGTCTGAGACAGGAGGATCCGGGTTTGAGACCAGCCTCAGCTACTTAGTGAGGCCCTGCAACTTAGTGAAACCTGGTTTCAAAATAAAGAATAAAAACTAGGGCTAGGGCTGGGGGTATAGCTCTGAGGTAAAATGCCCCTGGGTTCAATCCCCAGTACTGCAAAAAAAAAAAAAAAAGCCAGGTTTAGTGGTACTTGGGAAGCTGAGACAGGAGGATCACAGGTTTGCAGCCAGCCTCAGCTACTTAGGACGTCTGCAACTTGGTGAGACCCAGTTTCAAAATTCAAACTATAAAACGGGCATGGTGGCGCATGCTTGTAATCCCAGCATTTGGGAGGCTGAGACCAGAGGATCTGAGTTCGCAGCTAGCCTCAGCTACCTAGTGAGGCACTCCGCAAATTAGTGAGAGCCAGTTTCAAAATAAAGAATAAAAAATAGGGCTGGGGGTATATAGCTCAGAGGTAGAATGCCCCTGAGTTCAATCCCCAGTACCGCGAAAATAAATAAATAAATAAATAAATAAAAATTAAAATTATAGCCAGGCATGGTAGCACACACCTGTAATCCCAGTTCTTGGGAGGCTGAGACAGGAGGATCACAGGTTCAAGGACAGCCTCAGCAAGTAGTGAGACTCTCCAACCTAGTGAGATCCTGTTTCCAAATAAAATTGGACTACGGGTGCAGCTCCAAGATAGAATGTCTCTGGGTTCAATTCCCAATACCACAAAACAACAACAACAAAAAATTGCCAAAGCTAAGCCGGGCGTGGTGGCGCACGCTTGTAATCCCAGCATTTGGGAGGCTGAGACTGGAGGATTCAGGTTCGTGGCCAGCCTCAGCTACCTAGTGAGGCCCTCGGCAACTTAGTGAGACCCGGTTTCAAAATAAAGAATAAAAAATAGGACTGGGGGTGGAGCTCAGAGGTAGAATGCCCCTGAGTTCAATCCCCAGTACTGAAAAAAAAAAAAAAAAAATTGAACCTGCAATCCTCCTGTCTCAGCCTCCCAAGTACTGGGATTAGAAGCCCCAGCCACCACACCTGGCTTGCTTGTGGTCCTTTGGCTGGAATTCACTTCCCAGACTTGAGGGCTGGGGCTATACTCAGGGGCAGAACACTGGCCTCAGGGCAGGAGCAGGGCCCCAGAGGGGCTGGCGAGGCTGAGGCCGGGCAGGGGGGTGGTCATAGGCCTGACTGTGACAACCGGACTCAGGGGAGAGCAGCAGGGAAGGGCCCCAGGCGTCAGAGCACACAGCACCTGTCCGTGCTCCGCATCGTGATGGCTGGCTCCCTAGACCTTCAACACCGCAAGACCGCAGTTCCCTCCTACTTACGCCAGTGGCCGCAGAGGCAACAGATCCGCCAGTGCCAGGCGTGCCACCGGGCTGGGCCACACGGCTCCCCATGAGTGCGGGCTCCAGCGGGTCCCAGCCCCGGGCGGTCTCCCCCAGCCCACCCTCACTCTGCTGTAGGCCTCCCCCGCAAGCGCAGGGTGTCCTTGCCTTCCACCCAGGCTGTGCGGAGGCAGCAGGCAGGGGACGGACGAGGGATCAGGACTCACTGGCTGCTCCTCGGGTGGCACCAGCTTGCTGGGTACCCCGCCTTGACCCTGCCCTCTGCAGCTCTGCGGTCTCACGTCCGCTCACCCGAGGCCGGTGCTGACTTTGGGTGGCCAGCGTTGGAGGTGGGTTTCTGGCTAGCTGGGCTCCCAGCAAGGTTTGTGTGTCCTGCCTGGGTCCTGCTGACGCAATGGGGTGCATTGCGCTCAGATGTTAGCTCTGCTCCCCAAAAATGTGAGCTGAAGCTGGGCATGGTGATGCACGCCTGTGATCCTAGTACTTGGGAGGCTAAGACAGGAGGATTGCAGGTTTTCCGCCAGCCTCAGCTACTCAGTGAGGCCCTCCACAGCTTAGTGAGACTCTGTTTCTTTTTTTTTTTTTTTTGGCAGTACTGGGGATTGAATTTAGGTGCATTCTACCTCCAAGCTATAACCCCAGCTCTATTTTTTTAATTCTTTATTTTGAAACAGGGTCTCCCTAAGTTGTGGAGGGCCTCACTAGGTAGCTGAGGCTGGCTCCAAACCTGGATCCTCCGGTCTCAGCCTCCCAAATACTGGGAAAACAAGCATGTACCACCACGCCCGGCTAAGACTCTGTTTCGAAAAATAAAATATGCCGGGCGTGGTGGCGCACGCTTGTAATCCCAGCATTCGGGAGGCTGAGACCAGAGGATCCGGGTTCGCGGCCAGCCTCAGCTAACTAGTGAGGCACTCCACAACTTAGTGAGACTCGGTTTCAAAATAAAGAATAAAAACTAGGGCTGGGGGTGTAGCTCGGAGGTAGAACGCCCCTGAGTTCAATCCCTAATACCGCAAAAAAAAAAAAAAAAAAAAGAAAAGAAAAAGAAAATATAAACTGGGCATGGTGGTGCAGGCTTGTAATCCCAGCATTTGGGAGGCTGAGATTGGGGGATCCAGGTTCATGGCCAACCTCAGCTACTTAGTGAGGCCCTCCGCAACTTAGTGAGACCCTGTTTCCAAATAAAGAATTAAAAATAGGGCTGGGGGTGTAGCTCAGAGGTAGAATGCCCTTGGGTTCAGCCCCCAGTACCAATAAATAAATAAATAAATAAATAAAACCAGTGTGGTGGCACAAGCTTGTAACCCCAGTACTTGGGAGGCTAAGACAGGAGGAGCACAGGTTCCTGGCCAGCCTCAGCTACTTTGTGAGAACTTGTTTCAAAATAAAGAATAAGAAATAGGACTGGGGGTATAGCTCAGAGGTAGAATGCCCTTGGGTTCAACCTCCAGTAGCACAAAAAAAAAAGGAAAGAAGGAAGGGAGAGAAGAGGGGAGGGGCTGAGGCCCCAGCGCTGTGGCCCCCACAGGGGAGGACTCAGCCTCTTTGGAGGCCAGCAGTGCTGAGAGTGCGCCCCCTGCCTGAAGGACAGGGTATGGGTGACCCTGCTCCCCACTTGGGGGCTCTTGGCCCTGGGACAGACGTCCGGACGGCCGAGGTCATCACGTGCTCCGGGGAGGGCTGAGTCACGGATACCTTTCCCCTTTCGCAGAGGCAGCTGATGGCCACATTCCTGGGCCTGGGCTGTGCCGGGCAGCCGCCGGGTGGTGTCCAAAACTTCCCTGGCTGGGCGGTGGACTGGCAAGGCAACTTTAAAGGCTCTGGGGGAGGCACTGAAGCTGAGCAACCTGGGCCTCCCAACCTCTCCCTCCTCCCTCTCCAGCTGGCCGGGGGCCACCTGCCTGGAACCTAAAACAGCAGATGCCAGGCCTGGCCGCTTTGCCCTGGAGGGTCCGCTGGCCTCGGAGCCTCGGGGGAGGAAAGGGCCCGGCCCTGGCCCTGCGCCAGCCCTCCTTCCTGTCTGCGGAACGCCTGTGCTGCTTTCCTTGCGGCCCTGGCCTGGGAGTCTTCTTCGGGCACTGCGCTGCTGGCCTTCGCTGGCCTAATACTGGGGATTGAACCCAGGGGCATCTACCTCCCAACTACATACTGAGCCCTATATTTATTTGGAAACAAGGTTTCTTGAGGTTGATGAGAGTCTCACAACTTGCTGAGACAGTTCTTTTTTTTTTTTTTTTTTTGCAGTCCTGGGGTTTGAATCCAGGGGCATTCTACCTCAAAGATCCACCCCCCCATCCCTGTTTTTTTATTCTTTATTTTGAAAAAGTATCTTCCTAAGTTGCTAAGGGCCTCACTTAGTAGCTGAGGCTGGCCATGAACCTGCTATCCTCCTGTCTTGGACTCCCAAGTACTGGAATTACAAGCGTGCGCTACCTCGCTGGGCTTTGGTGGATTTTTTTTTTGTGTGTGTGTGGTACTGAGGATTGAACTCAGGGGCATTCTACCTTTGAGCTACACCCCCAGCCCTATTTTTTATTCTTTATTTTGAAACAGGGTCTCACTAAGTTGCGGAGTACCTCACTAGGTAGCTGAAGCTGGCCTCGAACCTGGATCCTCCAGTCTCAGCCTCCCAAATGCTGGGATTACAAGTGTGCACCACCACACCCGGCTTTTGGTGGACTTTTTAAAGTTGGATGGTATCAGGTATGGTAGTGCATGCTTGTAATTTCAGTATTTGGGAGACTGAGACAGAAGGATCTCAGGTTCAAAGCCAGTCTCAGCAACTCATGAGGCTCTCAGCAACTTAGCAAGACCCTGTTTCAAAACAAAAATAAAGTAAAGCTGGGGGTGTAGTTTGGAGAAGTAGAATGCTCCTGGGTTCAATCCCCAGTACCACAAAAGAAAAGAGATGCTCCGGACAGATAGCACACAGGGACCAGGATGCAAATGTAGGGTTCCTAGGAACTCACTACGACGAAAGGCACATCAGCCCCTGCTCTAACCCCAACAGAAACCCCAAAGCCACAGCGCTGCACTTTCTCAGCTCACCACCAGCTGGATGGGCCAGAGGCTGCTGCTTGGGCTGCCACACATGCTCACCTGAGGGGCCTAACCCAGCCCCGTCCAGCCAGAAGCCCAGCCCTGCTGCAAAGGGCTGTTCTGCCCGGCCTCCCGGCCACACGTGGGTGGCAGCTTCATCCATCAACCCAGAATACTTTCTCTTTCTGATTTTCTTTTTTATTTCCAGTGCTGGGGAACAAACTCGGGTCCTTGCACATGCTAGGCAAGTGCTCTACCACTGAGCGAACCCACCAGCCCTGCACACACTTCCATCCGATGGGGGAGGGGGGCAAGGAGGAGGAGGGGCAGGGCAGACAGGACTTTTCCAAAACATGAGGAAAGGCAATCTGCACATCACAGGAGGGTTCTGTCACCTGACCACAGCCCAGAAAGAACTCTGAGTCTCCTGGCTTCCTATCAGCAGGTCAGAGGAAACTGTACCTGACTCCTCCCAAGTGACCAGGGGTAGGACGGACCAGCGTTTCTGAGTCCCCGGAAATGCAGGGACCTAAGAACCATCTCCAGCCCGAGGGGCCCTGAGGGCCAGAGCCTGGACAGAGTCTCCGGGGTGCCGGAGTGAGTGGCGAAGAGAGCTGCCTCGGTGTGAGGCTCCTGGGCCACTGTGGGGTGCACCGGGCCCCCAGGCAGGGGACTGCACCAGCGCTCCCTCACCAAGCCTCTGCACCTGGAGGGCGTCGCACACATCCCTTCGCCTGACTCTGCTGGCTGGAGACCAGCCTCGCCATGGAAGGCCGGCTATGACCCAGCCGTGTGCTGCTGACCAGCCTGCGGTGTGGCCTCACTCGGGGACACTCACGGCCACCCAGCTCCTCCCCGCTGGGGCAGCTTTTGTCTCCCAAAATCATGCACTATTCCACTCTTCTTTATTTTGTGTGTGGTACTGGGGATTGAACCCAGGGGCATTCTACCTCCCAGTTACATCCCCAGCCCTATTGTTTGTTTGTTTGTTTTTGGTACTGGGAATTGAACTCAGGTACATTCTACCTCCGAGCTATACCCCAGCCCTATTTTTTATTCTTTATTTTAATTAATTAACTAATTAATCTACTTATTTAATTTGTGGTACTGGGGATGGAACCCAGGGGCATTCTACCTCCAAGCTACACTGTCCAGTCCTATTTTTTTATTCTTTTTTTTTGCGGTACTGGGGATTGAACTCAGGGCATTCTACCTCCGAGCTATACCCCCAGCCCTATTTTTTATTCTTTTGTTTTGAAACCGAGTCTCACTAAGTTGCAGAGGGCCTCACTAGGTAGCTGAGGCTGGCCTCGAACCCGGATCCTCCAGTCTCAGCCTCCCAAATGCTGGGATTACAAGCGTGCGCCACCACGCCTGGCTCCCTATTCTTTATTTTTTTTATTTTATTTTATTTTATTTTTGCGGTACTGGGGATTGATCTCAGGGGCATTCTACCTCCGAGCTACACCCCCAGCCCTATTTTTTATTCTTTATTTTTGAGACAGGGTCTCACTAAGTTGCGGAGGGCCTCACTAGGTAGCTGAGGCTGGCCGCGAACCTGTATCCTCCGGTCTCAGCCTCCCAAATGCTGGGATTACAAGCGTGCGCCACCATGCCCGGCTCCCAGTCCTATTTTATTTATTTATTTATTTTTTTGGTACTGGGGATTGAACTCAGGGGCATTCTAGCGCCGAGCTACACCCCCAGCCCTATTTTTTATTCTTTATTTTGAAACCAAGTCTCACTAAGTTGCAGAGTGCCTCACTAAGTAGCTGAGGCTGGCCACGAACCCGGATCCTCTGGTCTCAGCCTCCCGAATGCTGGGATTACAAGCGTGCACCACCACGCCCGGCTTCCCAGTCCTATTTTTTATTCTTTATTTTGAAACAGGGTCTCACTAAGTTGCTGAGTGCCTCACTAAGTTGCTGAGGCTGGTGGCGAATCCGTATCCTCTGGTCTCAGCCTCCCAAGTACTGGGATTACAAGCGTGCGCCACCATGTCCGCCCAGCCCTATTTTTTTAATTCTTTATTTAGAAACAGAGTCCCACAGGAGGATCACAGGTTCAAGGCCAGCCTCAGCTACTTAGTGAGGCCCTCCACAAATTATTGAGACTCTGTTTCAAAATAGGGCTGGAGTGTAGTTTGGAGATAGAATGTCCCATAAACCTGAGATCCTTCTGCCTCAGCCTCCCGAATGTCAGGATTACAGGTATTCACCACCACACCCAGCTCTGCCTAGTACCTCTGAAAGAGACTATTTGTGTGCGTGGTTATTTTATTAATTTTTTGATGTGGTATTAGGGATAGAACCCAGGAGTGTTCTACCTCTAATCTATACCTAAGCCCTTTTTATTTTATTTTATTTTTATTTATTTATTTTTTGTGTGTGGTACTGGGGATTGAACTCAGGGGCATTCTAGCTCCGAGCTATACCCCCAGTCCTATTTTTTTTAATTCTTTATTTTGAAACCGAGTCTCACTAAGTTGCGGAGTGCCTCACTAAGTAGCTGAGGCTGGCTGCGAACCCAGATCCTCCGGTCTCAGCCTCCCGAATGCTGGGATTACAAGCATGCGCCACCACACCCGGCTCCCTTTTTATTTTATAATTAATTAATTAATTAATTTTTGGTACTAGGGATAGAACCTGGGGCATTCTACTTCTGAGCTACACTTCCAGCCCTTTTTTTTTTTTTTTTTTTTAGTTTGAAACAGAACCTGGCTAAGTTGCTAAGGGGCTCACTAAATTGCCAAGGCTGCCCTTGACCCTATGATCCTTCTGTCTCAATCTCTCAAGTATTGGGTCTACAGGCGCATGCCAGCACCACTGACACTTTTATTTTAAGACAGGGTCTAAGTTGGGCGTGGTGATACACACCTGTAATTCCAGTACTTGGGAGGCTGAGACAGGAGGATCACAGATTCAAATATAGTCTCAGTAATTTAGCAAGGCTCTCAACAACCTAGTGAAACTCTCTTTCCAAATAAGAAATAAAACCGGGCTGGGGGCCGGGCATGGTGGCACATGCTTGTAATCCCAGCATTTGGGAGGCTAAGACCGGAGGATCCAGGTTCGCGGCCAGCCTGAGCTACTTAGTGAGGCCCTCTGCAACTTAGTGAGACCTTGTTTCAAAATAATGGATAAAAAATAGGGCTGGGAGTATAGCTTGGAGATAGAATGCCCCTGAGTTCAATCCCCAGTACTGAAAAAAAAAAAAAAAAAAACAAAAAAACCCACCCTGCAGACACCTGGTCTTGGACTGCCAGCCTCCAGACCCGAGGGAGGACACTTCCGGGTGCTTTGCCAAGGCCTCCTTATCGGGGTTCACAGCCAGCTTCCAGCGCTGCAGAGGAAGCCCACAGGACCCTCCGGGCTGGTTCTGCTCTGGTGCCCACGTCCCATCCTCCAGCTATTTTCACACCCCCCCCCCAGGGCAGGTGCCACCTCGGACTTCAGCTGCGGCTGTGGGCAAAGCCAGGGCAGCGACAGTGAGAGCCCACTGGGACCAGGCAGACGGGCCCTGTCTTGGGGAGCAGACTGGACACCGCCTGCAGCTGGAGCACCCCTGGAACCAGAACCAGGACAATGCATGGTGAGCAGCAGAGCCAGCGGTGTGGAGGGAGGGAGGGGTACAGGGCGGGAGGGAGGGCTGCAGGAGCAGCCGGCAGGAGCCTGGGCTCTGAACCTCCCACCTGGCTACAGGAGGTTTCCAAGGAGGTAGAGCCCTCTGGACCGTTCTGGGAAAACTTCCTGAGAGTGCCAGAAGCTGAGATGGAAGGCGAGGGCGCCGGGGAGAGGTGTTAGGGCCCGGGCCTCCACCGCCATGTTATGCTCGGTGCTCCCGGGACAGCTTGGGGCAGCTCCCCGCTTCCCAGGAGGTAGAGACGGCAGCCGTCCTCAGATGCCCAGCCTGCCTGGTGACCTTGGCGTCTGCCTCATCCTGGAGCCGCACCTGCGGCCTTCCCCCTGGGCTCTGTCCTCGCCCTTCTCCTGCCCTCTAGTAAGGCCACTTTAGGTCCAGCTGTGGGGCAGGGAGCCGTGGCCAGGAAGGATCTGACCCCTTTGGCCGGACACGGCGACAGGTGGGTTGTAAGATGAGCCACTAAACACGATCCTGTGTGCAGGGAGGGGGGAGCAGCTCGGTTTCAGCCCCCCTGGGCCGCGAGCATGACCGTGAAGCTTTATATAGCTCCGCAAACCCTATATAAGTGGGAAGCGCGGTCTCCCGCAGGCAGAAGAGCCTACGCGCTGACGTGGCCTGGCCCGCACGCTCCTAACCCAGCACAGCGAGGTCCCCGGGGGCAGCCCACCCCAGCCCCCAGGATGCCCAGCAGGACCGTGCGCTACACCCGCTACAGCCCCCAGCAGCGGCGCCGGCGGATGCTGGCTGACCGCAGCGTGCGTTTCCCTAACGATGTCCTCTTCTTGGATCACATCCGCCAGGGCGACCTGGAGCAGGTCGGGCGCTTCATCCGAGCTCGGAAAGTCTCCCTGGACACCATCCACCCCTCAGGTGAGTGAGTGCTGGAGGGACAGGCAAAGGGCCTGCAGGGTGACCGCGGAAGGCCCGTGTGGAGGACTCCGGCCTTGACCCCTGCCCTCCTGCCCTGTCCAGGCCTGGCTGCCCTGCATGAGGCCGTGCTCTCTGGAAACCTGGACTGCGTGAAGTTGCTGGTAAAATATGGGGCTGACATTCACCAGCGGGATGAGACGGGCTGGACGCCCCTGCACATCGCTTGCAGCGACGGGTACCCCGACATAGCCAGGTGAGCGGGTGGGACTCAGTGCAGAGGCCTCCGCTCCTCTAGGGTGCAGGCCCCCAAATGATGGTCCTGATGGTGGAGGCATGAACCCTAAGGGTTTCTGGCCCCGTTCCTGCCCCGTTGTGTCACTAGAGCAAACTGGAAAAGCTGGCTGCAGCTCCCACAGGTCAAGTTTCTTCCTCCTTTCTCTGCCTGGAAAAAGCAAACAGGTGACTCCAGGACTCCAGCCCTCTGCCCGGGGTGGGGGCAAGTGTGCTCCAACCAGGGCCCTTTACACCCCAGGTACCTCATCTCCTTGGGGGCAGACAGAGATGCAGCCAATGACAATGGCGACCTGCCCTCTGACCTCATTGACCCAGACTTCAAGGACTTGGTGGAGCTCTTCAAAGGAACCAGGATGGACTGAGTCAGCCCTGCCCTGCCCTTGCGGACTCCCATTTCCCTGGAGGGGTTGCATTCCCGGCCCACCGGGCCAGGGCAGCGGCCACGGCTGGCCAGGGCCCGTCCCCAGCCCCACCAGGCCATGCGCTGGGGTCTCTGGCCTAGCTTTTTCTCCAGGTCAATTTTTCTTTTTGTGGTGCTGGGGATCAAACCAGTTCACACACTCGTTGTATCACTGAGCTACGTCCCCAGACCTCCACATGAATTTTTTATTGTGACTCTTTTTACTTTTTCAATAAACATTATTCCCAAGCCGGTAGTGGCCTGATCACTGGGCACCAGTGCAGGGATTCCCACCGTCCTTGCTAAGCCAGGGCTCGGAAGCGGCGCGGTGCTGGGGTCAGAGCCCCTCGGACCCCTTCGGGCCTGTCCCCCACCTCCTGTCCCCCTTCCGGGGTCCCGATCTCCCCGTCCTGGCGCTCCGGTGCCCCTGCACCCCAGCCCGCGCGTCTCCCGCCAGCCCGCGGCGGCGCGGTCACGTGCCCGCGCCTGCGTCTGCGCTTGCGTCTGCGCCTGCGCGGCGCGTCACTTCCGGCCGGCCCTCGGGAGGCGGCGGCGGCGAGGCCGGCGAGGTGAGGCGGGCGCGGTCGGCGCCGGCGGGCGGGGCGGGCGGGCCTAGAGAGGGTGGCCGCCCCGCCCCGGTGTCACCGCGTCGCGGGGCGGGCGGACAGAGGGCGGCCGCCGGGAGGTCGGGAGCCCGGGGGCGTCAGGAGGCGCCCTGAGCCCGGGGGGCGCCGGCCGGCCCCGCGTCCCCTCCCCACACTCCTGCCATCCTGGCGCTGGGGTCCTCGGGGGCCCCCGGGCAGGGGTCACTGGCCTGGACCGCAGGGATGCCGCGGAGCCCGGGCCGGCCGCGGCTCAGGTCCTGCCCCCAGGTAGACTTCCCGGCAAAGGGGATCTTTGCGCTGGACCCGCAGAGGTGAGTAAGATCGCTCCCGGCCGCAGAGAGGCTCCAGCAGAGGCTCGAGGTGTGAGCGAGCCAGCGATCAGACTTCGCACCCCCATTTAGAGCCCGAGAGGTGGGCCGCAGAGCAGCGCCGGATGTCCATTCGGCCGGGATGGAGAGGAGGGTGCCCGCACTCCCCCACGATCTGCGCCCTTACCCAGGAAGGAGGGCAAGTGGCTGGCAGGGAATACGGGTCTTCCTGGGACCACCAGGCCTAGGTGGTGTCTGTCACAGCAAGGTCCCACTGATACCTGCTTGGCCGGTAGATCATTTTCTAGACGTCTCATTGGCCGAAAGGGACACAGAACATGGAAGCAGGTGCCGAGAAAATGTAAATACCAGAAACTCCAAAGGTACACAGACTGACCAGCCATTGCACTACCGGTTCTACTCAAGGAAACCTGTTGTCACTTGCTGGACAACAGGGTGTCACCTTGCACCATCTCCCTGGCGCATGGCTGTGAATGGGAGAGCTTGAGAGGGGTCCTGGGCCCTGCTCTCTATGCCCTCTGCCTCCCAAACCGTACTCCCCCCAGGAAGCCCCTGAAGCTCTGGGGTCCATGGGAGGAGGTTCTCTGTAGACCCGTAGTAAGATCCCCTGAGCCCCCACCTGCAGCAGGGGTCAGTCTTAGCAGAGCCAAAGGGTGTGAGTGGGGAGTGGGCATTGCAGGGAGGCCAGGAACCTGCCATGGTAGTGGAGGCCTGCTCCCACAGGCTCAGGCCAGCCTTGGCATTTGGGCCCCACTCCTACTGATGCGGTCTACAGGCCACTTGGAGCCCCCTGAGCTTGGGGTCAGGCTGCTTCACACTCTGAAATAGGGGTTGTCAAGTGCCTTCTGCCTGCCCCAGCTGTGGGGGCGTGAGCAGTGTGTATGAAGCACCCAGCACAGGGGCCACCTTGTGGTCAGCCGGTGGCAAATGTCTGCTGTGGATTGTGTGGCCTCTTCAGTACCCTGGACTTTTCTTTCTGGGTCTTCACCTCCCCACGGCTGGGCTGGGCTGGCTCTGCATTCATTTGCCCAGAACTGTCCTGTTTCCTGCGTACTGACCAGCAGCATCCCCTCATTTTTAAAATCTTCCACTTGAATGGAACAGTATGTGATTTTTCTGTCCATTGCTGTATTGGATAAGGAGCCCCGGAGACCTCATTTGAGGTGGGGGCTTCATGTGGCTGTGCTTGGAACGGGAGGGCTGGTGAGCGCCTCTGGGGGCTGAAGTCAGGAGGGCTCTGCCTAGAGGTGGATGAGCAGGAATGGATTACTTCTGGCCAGGGTAGTTCTGGCCCTGTGGCTGATAGTCACAGAGAGCAAGCAGCCAAGTCCTACAGAGACTGTGGACCAGGTTCCCCACACTGTGAGACAGAAGGTGGTTCTGTGGCAAAGATGTGTTCGGGGTTGGGGGTGGAGGTATAGCAGAGGTGCTGCCTGAGAAAACAGTGGACACCGGCTGTGCAGCGGGCCCCAGGGGCAGCCCACCTGCTGGGGGAGGCCGGCAGAGCTGGGCTGAGGTGTGAGAGCCAGCGGGTGGGGCAGTGGGTGGGAAGAAGTAGATTGGTGGGGGGTTCTGGAGGGGAGGCCGCCCTTGGGCTAGAAGATCATCACTGAGGGCCATCACATCTGAATCACCATTGTGAGCTGCCCCCTATTTCATAATCTACTAAGAAAAAATACTGCCAGCCAAGTGCGGTGGTGCACACTGATGATCCCAGTACTTGGGAGGCTGAGACAGGAGGATCATGAGTTCAAGGCCAGCCTCAGCAACTTAGCAAGACCCTGTTTCAAAACAGAAAATAATTGAGAGGTTGAGATGGGAGGATCCAGGTTTGCAGCCAGCCTCAGCTACTTAGTGAGGCCCTCCACAACTTAGTAAGACCCTGTTTCAAAATAAAGAATAAAAATAGGACTGGGGGTGTACCTTTGAGGTGGAATGCCCCTGGGTTCAATCCCCAGTACCACACAATAAAATAAAGAGGAGGATCTCAAATTCAAGGCCAGCCAGGGCAACTTAGTGAAACCTGTCTTTTTTGTGCTGGGGATTGAACCCAGAGGCATTCATTCTACCTTCAAACTGCAACCCCAGCCATATTTTATTTTTATTTTGAAACACTGTCTTGCTAGGTTGATGAGAGTCTCACCATTTGCTGAGGCTGTCCTCAAACCTACAATCCGCCTATCTCAGTCTCTCAAGTACTAGGATTATAGGCATGTGTCACCATGCCCAGTTTGTGAGACCTTTCTTAAAGGAAAAAAAAAATTTTTTTTCTTGTGGTGCTGGGGTTTGAACCAAGAAGTATCTACCTCCAAGCTACACCCCCAACCCTATTTTATTTTTTATTTGGAAACAGGGTCTCACTGAGTTGCTGAGGCTGGCCTTCGACCTCTGATCCATCTCTCTGAACCTCCCAAGTACTTGTGGATTACAAGTGTGTGTGCCACCAAGCCCAGCTAAAAAAAATTTGCGCTGGAGTGCTTGGCTGGCATGTGGTAGGCCCTGGGTTCAATCCCCAGAACCAGCCGGGTGTGGTGGTATCGGGCGCCCCAGGCTGAACCCTCAGCCGTGAGGCCCCAATAAAAGACGCCGGCTAAATGCTACTGGTTCGAACCTCTTTTATTATATCTCTCTCTTTCTGGGATCAAGGCGTTGCACAAACGATAACAAACACAGTGCAGAGGTCGTCTTTCCAAATAGTACTTTTCCTACAAACTTTCAATAACCCCTCTCTCTAACAACCCGTCTTCCACTAGCAACCCACAATCTTTCTTCCCAGGACTTCCCCAGCAACCTGGCCAACCTCTTCCCAACCGCTTCTTCTTCCCAACCAATTCCTCCCAGAACTTCTCCCAGCAACTTCCCAGCCCAGCAACTTCCCAACCAGCCTTTCCCCGGCAGCTCTTTCAGCCGCGCTCTTTCTATGCGAGAGGTGAAGGCTTTTATAGCTGCACCGGGTCTAAGCCACGAGGTGTCTCATACAGCTCTCACCTGGCCCGGCCACGAGTCGGGCGTGCTGGTGCATGCGCTCTGGCG
The DNA here is from genome assembly GCA_004027655.1 of Graphiurus murinus. Classification (NCBI taxonomy): domain Eukaryota; kingdom Metazoa; phylum Chordata; class Mammalia; order Rodentia; family Gliridae; genus Graphiurus; species Graphiurus murinus. The sequence goes on from PVLC010021624.1 coordinate 27,727, forward strand.
TGGCACAGCCCTAGGATGTTATTCACCTGCAGCTGCTTCTGGCACTCTGCCAGGCGCCATCTAGAGGTGAGGTCTAGCCCGCGGAACTAGGCCCCCGACA
>PVLC010021625.1:0-27716 GCA_004027655.1 Graphiurus murinus
CCCCCCACACACATACAAATTAAAAATAGAATAATCAAGCAATTCCACTTTTAGGTATGTACACCCAAAAATTAAAAACAGGAAACCAAAGATATTCATACATTCAAGTTCATAAAATTATTTGCAATAGTTAAAAGATAAAAGCAATCCAAGTGTCGATAAATAAAAATGTGGTATTTCCATACAGTAGAATATTATATGGGCCTAAAAGGAATGAAATTCTGATACATGTTACAACATGAAGGAATCTTGAAGACATTTTGCTAGGTGAAATATGCTTGTCACAAAAGAAAAAGTATTATATGATTCTACTTCTATGAGATACCTAGAGTAGTCAAGTTCATAAAGACAGTAGGTAGAACAGTGGTTGTAAATGGCTGGATGTAGAAGTATTGTTTAATGAATACAGAGTTTTAGTTTTGCAAAATTAAAGTTTTGTGTCTGGGTGGTAGCAATGGTAGCAGAACAAGGTAATATGCTTGATGTTACTGAACTGTATGCTCAAAAATGGTTAGGATGATAAATTCCGTGTTATGTGTATTTTTCCACAATTAAAACAAAGGCAAAAAAAAAAAAAAAAAAAAAGAGAGAGAGAAAATTCCATGCAGTATTTTTTTTCTTTTTTCTTTCTTTTTTTTTTTATGGTACTGGGGATTATTCCTTATTTTGAAACAGGGTCTCACTAAGTTGCAGAGGGCCTCACTAGGTAGCGGAGGCTGGCCACGAACCCGGATCCTCCGATCTCAGCCTCCTAAATGCTGGGATTACAAGTGTGCGCTACCACGCCCAGCTCCCAGGCAGTATTTTTTACCTGATCAGAAAATTATGGTGAACTTGTTTTAAATTTTTTTCTTGTTTTAAAACACATGCAAGTAACAGGGGACTTCAGCTATATTGGTAGTTTATTTTTTTCTTCCTTAAATTAATTGAGTAGTGGGTACTTTAGTGTTTTAAAGTGTGTGTGTGTGTGTGTGTGTGTGTGTGTGTGTGTGTGTGTATACACATGTGGTACTGGGGGTTGAACTCAGAGGCATTCTACATCTGAACTATATTCTGGTCCTTTTTATTTTGAAATAGGCTGCCCTTGAACCTGCAATCTTCCTCTCTCAGCCTCCCAAGTACTAGAACTACAGGCATGTACCACATCACACATCTGACCGGGTGTTGGTATTTTTTTAGATAATTTTTTCATATATTAAAAGCATGTCATAATAAAACTAGAAAGTAATAAATGTTTACTAAGTCAACAAATATTTCATGAGCACTTTTTTCCCCCTGGGGATACATCAATAAACAAACTGACCATTCCTGTGGAGCTCACATTCCTATGGGAGGCCTGATTTAACAGAGCACTTTTTTACGTAAAGGATTATTCCTATTCCTAAAGATGGAATCACTGGGTGAAATAACATAATTATCTTAAGGCTCCTATGACATTCTGCCAAAATGCCCTGTAGTCCCATCAACAAGCCTAGAGTGCCCGTGTCTCACATTTTGCCAGCCTTAGTTATCTTCCTCCCTTCTGGGGAAAAGTAGAACCAATCTAATTTGTACTTCTTGAATTACTAACATTTAAAACAGTTGCTAGCAAGATGGAATAGTTTTCAAATATTCATTTACCGTTTTATCAAATAGTGTTATGTTGTTTTTTTGTTTGTTTTGTGATACTAGGGATTGAACCCAAGGGCATTCTACCTCTGAGCTACATCCCCAGTCCTTTTTTTTCCTTTTCTTTCTTTATTTTGAAACAGGATCTCACTAAGTTGCAGAGAGCCTCACTAAGTAGCTGAGGCTGGTTGCGAACCCAAATCCTCCAGTCTCAGCCTCCCAAATACTGAGATTACAAGTGTGCACCACCACACCTGGTTCAAATTTATTTTAAAAAATAAATATAATAGCCAGGCGTGGTGATGCACCCTTGTAATCCCAGTATTTGAGAGGCTGAGACAGGAAGATTACAGCTTTGAGGACAGCCCCAGCAAGTAGTGAGACTCTAAGCTACCTAGCAAGACCCTGTTTCAAAATAAAAATAAAATAAGACTGGGGGTGTAGCGCAGAGGTAGAATGCCCCTAGGTTCAACCCCTAGTGCCAGACATATATACATACAATGTAAAGACTATTAATTTTATTAAATCTCTACTGGTCATATTTATTGTACTTCCTTCCATCTAGTCTATTCCTTTTTGCTTTCATTCATTCACACACACACACATAATTTTTATGTAGCAAAATCTATCCATGCTTTTCTTTATGACTTATTCCATTCTCTGAAGCTTACAATCCTTGTCTGTTCTAAGATCTGATAAGTAACTTCTGTACTTTTCATTAAAAGTGGTTTTATCATTTGCTTTTACTTTTAACTAAAACATTATAGTTGGGAAATGGGAGAAGATTTTGCAAAATCCCCCCAAGTAAGATAACTTTGCTTTCATCTCTTCACTTTTAAAGAACCACTAGGTTTGTTCACCTGGAATTTGTTTTAGTATATGGGCTAAGGATCTCATTTTTTTTTTAACTTCATAAAAGTTAATCAGCTTTCCCATCCATTTTCTGAATAATTTCTTCTTTTCCTCTCTAATTTGTGATGTCATGGTTAAGTCCAACACTAATCAGCCCATAGTCACATCTTATGGCCTGTATCTGGATTTTATAGTTTGCACCATTTCTCTGTTCTGACATGAGGTCTCCACTATTTTGATTACTGTAGCCATACTATCTGATATTATGTAATATTACTTATCTGATATTAAGTAATATCTGATAAACTAAGTTCCAATGCCTTTTTTTTTCTTTTGGTGATGCTGGGGATTGAACCTGAGGCATTCTATCTCTCAGCTATGCCTCTATCCCTATTCTATTCTTTATTTTGAAACAGGGTCTAAGTTGCTGAGGCCCCTGCTAAGTTGCTGAGATTGGCCTCGAACTTATGATCCTCCTGTCTCAGCCTCCCAAGTACTGGGATTACAGGCATGTGCCACCACATCCGAGGCAATCATTCTTATTTTCCAAAACTTTCTTGGTTATTCTCACTCATTTATTCTTCCTTATAACCTCTGATGAAGTTTTTAAAGCCATTAGCATTGTTATATTACATAAGCTCGTAGATATATCTGAGAAAAAACAACATTTGTAAAACAGTCATGATGTCCCTCTAACTAGTTATTATGTAGAAGAGCAATTATTCTGTATTTGTTTTATCCCAGCAAAGCCTTACTTTAGAGATCCCTGCCCTTCCCAACCAAAGAGATTGCTCTTCATAGATATCCCCTGGGTAAACTACAAATGGAAAATAAACAAATGCACTCTGTCTAGACAAAGTACAGGTTGAACTGTCCTCATCCAAAAGTCTGACATTTTTTGAGCACTGACATGATACCGTGAGTGGGAAGTTCTGCACAGTTAAATCACAGGCACACCAAAAGTATTGTATAAAATCACCTCCTGGTGATATGCGTATTTAAACTATAAATTAAACAAATAAATTTTAAGTTTAAATTTGGCTCCCATCCTCCAGATATTTTAATATGCACTTGCAGACATTCCAAAATCAGAAAAATCAGAAATCCCAAACACTTCTGGTCCCAAGCATTTTGGATAAGGGATACTCAGCCTATGATATTATTTCTCAATTCTTCATATATTAGAATTAAGAATACTGTTTCCAGGAAATTAACTCATTAAATGATGTGAATAAATATCAGATGATTACAGAGTCACAAATATATTCTCCTAAGAATTTTATATAAAGGGGAGTGCCCAAAATGTGGAGTTCTCTCTGGAATGGAGATGTGCACATTTTGCATGTGAATATAATGAAGAAAATAGCTTTTGACTTTGGGGTGCAAAATTTAAATGTGTGCCACTTCAAACCACTGAGACACAGAACTACATAGGTCTACGTGAGTGTGTTTAGGAGGGTGGACTAGTCCAAGTTAACTGAAGCAATGAAAATTCCTGAGTCAATGTAAAGAATGTTGCTGTTATAAAACATAGATTTAAGCTGGGCATGGTGGCTCATGCTTGTAATTTGAGTACTTGGGAGGCTGAGACAGGAGGATTGCAGATTTGTGGCCAGCCTTGCAACTTAGTAAGGCACTCTGCAACTTAGACAATTTCAAAAGAAAATAATAAAATACAGCTGAGTATTACAGCTGTAGCTCAGAGGTAGAATGTCCCTGGGTTCCATCTCCAGCACCACAAAGTAAACGAATAAACAAACAAACTGATTTAGATCTTTACTGACATTCTGAATTCTTGAGGATGTGTGTGTGTGTGTGGGGGGAGGGTATTGGGGATCCTCAGCCCTATTTTATTTTGAAACAGGGTCTCATTAAGTTTTGGAGGGCATTACTAAATTGCTGAGGCTGGCTGTGAACCTGTGATACCCCTGTTTCAGCCTCCCAAGTACAGGGATTATAAGCATGTATCATCATGCCTGCTTTTGAGGATTTCTGAATCCTGCTCAGGCCTTAAGACACTTGTTTAAGGAGTGTTGTGCAAGCAAGCTGCCCAGTGAGACCTAGAGGACACTAAAAAAAAAAAAAAAACAAACAAAAAAACCCACAAACAAACAAAACCCAATAACAACAACAACAACAAAAAAAACTTCCTTGCAAAAAACTCACTTCCTACCACAATGCCTAAAGAAATTGAAATTTGGATTTATATATTTTACCAACAGGACCCCCAGGTTACAATGTAAACACATTGTATCGATAGGATCCCTGGGTTACAATGTAGCCTATTTTCTCAGCTATCATATGGAAGTACTCACTTTAACAGTTGTCATGACTTTGAAATTACCTTAGTGTGATATTATATAACCAGAGAATGCTGAAGTGGGGGACCCTAGACAATCATAGAAAATTTTAAGGTCTTGTTAAACCCCTGAGGATTAGAACAAGAAGGCATAAAAAGTATAGAAAAAGCATGGATCACAATGATGTCTGGAACTAATTCTGAAGCAATCTGACCTTCCTCCTCCTCCTCCTCCTCTTCTTCTTCTTCTCCTCCTCCTCCTCCTCCTCTTCCTCCTTCTTTTCTTTTTAAACTGAAGATTATGTGTGGAGTCTGAGTCTGAAAGTCTCAAAATTGTGAACAAGTTGAGATCTCAAACCCAGAAGGGTGCGGCCCCCTTATGGTATAGACAAGAGACACTATCCCTGTGTATACTGTTAGGACAATAGGGTTCCTTTGAGGATTTCAGAGGTGGAAAATATGTAGGAGAATTATACACACACACACACACACACACACACATACACACACACACGCTCGCGCACATGCATACACACACACACATAAACATTTATTATTAGCTGCATGCAAAGTGTTACAAAGAGCTGAGTGGAAGTTGAATAAATGAACAGAAAAGGAAGAAATTACTCATATCCATCAATGGATGAATGGATAAACAAGACAAATGAAATGGGGTACATCTATACAATAGAATATTAACAAAGGAAGAAATTCTGATACAGGCTACCACCTGGACAAGCCTTGAAAACATTAAGCTAAGTGAGATAAGCCAGACACAAAGGAAGAATATTGTATGATTCCATTTATTACCTAGAGTACACAAACTTATTACCTAGGGTACACAAACTCAGACAGGAAGTAGAATAATGGTTGCCAGGGATTGGGGGAGGATGAGTGCACAGGGGAACAGAGAAATATTTTTTTAACAGGTACAGCATTTCAATTTGGGATGATGCAAAAGTTCTGGAAATGGATGTTGATAATGGTTTCACAACAATGCAAACATACTTAATGCCTATGGACCATACACTTAAAATAGCAAACTGTGTTACTTATATTTTACCTCCCCCTCAAAAAAAACAAAAAACAAAAAACAAAAAAACCCAAGCAACAAAACAAAGAATGGAGCCCAGCTTGGGGATTCCTAAAAAGAGGGTTGAAGATGCATGCAGCCACAAGAAAGGACTGAGCAAGACAAAAAGCAGGGAATAAGCCGGGCGTGGTGGTGCACGCTTGTAATCCCAGCATTCGGGAGGCTGAGACCGGAGGATCCGGGTTCGCGGCCAGCCTCAGCTACCTAGTGAGGCACTCCGCAACTTAGTGAGACTCGGTTTCAAAATAAAGAATAAAATATAGGGCTGGGGGTGTAGCTCAGAGGTAGAATGCCCCTGAGTTCAATCCCCAGTACCAAAAAAAAAAAAAAAAAAAAAAAAAAGCAGGGAATACTTCAGAAGCACCTGTCCTTGGGCACAATGAATCCCCAGGTACCTGGCTACCCAGGAGACTGTGAGAGAGGCAGGCACAGAGCAGTATGCTAAAGACAGGACCATAGAATGCACTTGACAGGAGGGATGCAGCACCAGGTGTCCCCCGGAGCTGAAAACACATTCAAGCTCATGTTTGTGGGTAAACTCCTTGGATGAGCAAGGAGTAGTCCAGTATCTTGGCTTGTGATTCTATGCCCAAGTCTCTGGGCCTGTGGTGTTCTTGGTCGGGGACCAAGGACAAAGGGTTGAGGCAGAGCCTCCTAAGATTCCCGGGACCCCAGCTCTGCAGCCCAGCCCACTCCTGAGAAAACCTGCAGTCCCAGGAAATGCCTCGGCGCTCGCCCAGCCCCGGCCACCTCAAGCTCCCAGATGGAGGACGCTCGGGAGCCTGAGGACATCGCTGACAGCTTCTGAGTACCTGGCCCGCTCGGTGGCCCCGGGCGCCCGGGAGAACAAGAGGGCCCGCACCACGCCGCCGCCAGGGGGCAGCGCTTCCCCGCGCGGGTCCCGCCAGGACCGCGCCACTCCACCGTCCGCGTCCACGCGGGCAAAGCACGCGAGCCAGGTCACCGAGTCGCTCCCTAAGCTCGCTTCTGGGGAAGGGTTTCTGTCCCTTGTGCCAGCTTGTTGGGGTGGGTGGGGTAAATATTTCCTAACTGCTGCCGGCCCGAAAGCTTGGGAGCGCTTTGGGAAGGAAGGCTGCGGATGGGGGACCGCGGGGACCACTTGGGCTTCTGCGCTCGGGGGATTTCACGAGCCTGGAGATGAAGGTCACATACAAATGTGTGGTTTGACTAAAGCAAACAAAACAAGGGAACGCCTACAGGTAAGGCTTTAGAAAAGCTTGCCCAAATCTCTGTTAATCATTCTCTCTGCAGCGGTCCCTCTGGGTTGATCTCCGCTCTGATCATCAGTAAATCCCCACGTTTTCTCTTGCGTGGTCAGCAGATAATTTGCCACTTAAAAAACAACAACAACAACAACAACAAAAAAAACCCAACCAACCAACCAAACAAAAAAACAATTCCAGGGAAGAGCCTTTTAACCCGGGGGAACTGTAGACAGTCTTACAGCCGGAACGTGCCCTATTCAGACAGACAAGTTCAGGGCGGTGGAAAACCTGAACAGAATTATGGCTGTAGCTGATCATGGAAAGTAATTGATGGTCTGCGAACAAATTCTTCCACTATTTCATCTTTAAGTACTTCGCCACACATCAGCCCTCAGTGCTGCGAAAATCATGGTGTTTATTTAGGTATCGGCGGAATACTTATTAAGCTTAAACTTTCCGATGTAAACGCGAACTCCTTAGTAAGGACTCCTGGCTACATCAACAAAGCCATGTGATGCCTGATTAATAGCGCTGATTAATGTTGGCTCAGGTTAATGCGGAGCCCATTACAATAATTGAATGGTTCAACCATATATCAAACGAGAGGCAATGAAAAATAATTTATTTAGAATTTGAGGCACTCTCATAGATCTTTCAAAGATCTCTAATAGACTTTATGGGTCATTTGTAAGTGTAACTGGTGGTAGCCATACTTGGGAACAAAACCCCGACTTTAAAAGAAGTCTGAGATGGAAGAACAGTTTATTTTTGAGGCTCTGTGATTGATAACAGGAGTAAGGAAACCTTCCAAAATGCGAAAAGTACTTGGTGGATAAAATGATACACACCAGAGCAGTCGACGATTGTTCCTACACAGAGCCATTCAATTTTTATTCTGTTCTTGTCAGGTGGCCATTTTGATCACAAAGTTAAAATTTTAAGGCAAAGTCCCCACTTTGAAATGAAGTCATCACAGGAAACGCAAAAATCCAAAAGATATGGCTATGGAATGTGAATTGCACAAACTATTAGGATTTTTCACTACCCAAAGTAATTAATTTAATTGATGATAAAGATAGGTATCTTTAAAATAGCATCATATTTGGATTATTTCCACTATCTTGTCACCTGAAAAAGAAAATTGAATTGAATGGAATTTGAGTTTTACATTTAATTTTTATGTCTTTTTACCAAAAGGTATTGGAAATGTTTAATGGGTTTTCAAAAAAACCCACATTTTTAAAAGTTGGTCATAGAGTTATTTGTTATTGTAGTTTCTATTGAGCCTGCCTGAGTAGACACAAGTATATATGTGGTAGTAGTTTAAATATTTTGAGATTGCTGTGACATGCGGATTAGAATGCCTCCTTCACCGAGAACTACAGGGTCCCTTTCCCCAATACCAAAGTACTTTTTTGAGTGTTTGCTGGGTTCAATCTTTTTGTGTATTTGAGTTTTAGCTAAAATTTTCTGTTCCTTTTCCGCATTCAATGATTACTTTCTTTATTCCCATGAATCTGTGAGATCCTCTCATTAGAGTGGCTTAGTTTAGCTGTCAAGTCTCTAGGGCATTCAGTTGCAGATAAGTGACTAAAATGCCCGCCTAACAGCATTTTTATTAACAGATGGCGGAAAACAAACGTCTTTGGAGGAGAACCGAAGGGAGCGGGTTAAAGGGTCAATAAACAATCATTACCGTGCTTAAACTAGGGGGTTACCCAATAGATTCGATGGGGAGCCGCTCACCCAACCTAGGGAAGCTGGAACACCCGCAAGGGACCCCCCAGGGATCCAGGTGCCACCGTAGTGGACGGGATACTATCCCTCAGCAGGAGGGCTCCTACGGGTCCCACGAGCCGGCCAGCGCAGAGTCGCGGGAGTGCTTCTTAGGTTAGGGCTGAGTGCTAACTGGGGAGAAGCCAGCTGGGAACTCCACCGGGCGAAGCGGCCCCGGTGCGGACCACCCCGGGGCCAGCGCGAACCGCAGGTCACTAGCCCCTTTGGCGAGGAATCGAAGGGTGCCCTCTCCTCCCCGCTCTTCCCGGCTGCCGCCCCCTCGTGCGGGTGAACTTTCCCTCCCGAGCGGAGCAGATTTCCTGGGCTTTCTTTCCCTTCCCTCGGCCGCGCTCTGACGTGCGCACCATGTGACAGGCCCCCTTCTGCTATAAGCCGCGGAGAGGTCCGCCCTCTTCTGGACTCAGCCTTGGCCACGCCGAGCTCTGCTCCTAGACTCTCACGCGTCCCGCGCCCTCTCGGGCGCCCGGCACTCGGACTCGCCCGCCACGACCCAGCCGCCCCCGGCTCCAGCGACCCGACGATAGGCGCCGGGAGAGGAGAAGGTCAAGTCCTCCAGGCCGGCGGGCGCACGCGGAGCCGGGAGCGCAGACACCGCGCGCTCGCCGCCACGCGCAGGAGTTGCCGAGTCGGAGCGGGAGAGTCCGCCACCGCGCGGCAGCCCCGGCGCAGCTCGGGCAGCGGCGGCGCCCCCAGCGTGGCGCCCCGGGGCCAGGCCCGCCCGGGACCCGGGCCGGGGGGCCGAGGGAGGCCGGAGGCCGGCGCCTCTATGCGCCGCCGCGCCGCCGCGCCACAGCTATGACCCTGAGCGCGGAGATGTCCGATGCCTCCGGCCTCGCCGAGGAAACCGACATCGACGTGGTAGGGGAAGGCGAGGACGAAGACGACGAGGAAGAGGAGGACGACGAAGACGAGGGCGGCGGCGGCGGGTCCCGGCTGGCGGTCCCCGCGCAGCGGCGGCGGCGGCGGCGCTCGTACGCCGGGGAGGACGAGCTGGAGGACCTGGAGGAGGAGGAGGACGACGACGACATCCTGCTGGCCCCGCGGGCGGGCGGCTCCCCGGCGCCCCCAGGCCCGGCTCCGGCGGCGGGCACCGGGGCGAGCGCGGGCGGCGGCGCGGGCGCGGGCGGCGCGGGCGGCGGGGGCGCGGGCGGCGGCGCCAAGAACCCGCTGGTGAAGCCGCCCTACTCGTACATCGCGCTCATCACCATGGCCATCCTGCAGAGCCCCAAGAAGCGCCTGACGCTGAGCGAGATCTGCGAGTTCATCAGCGGCCGCTTCCCCTACTACCGGGAGAAGTTCCCCGCCTGGCAGAACAGCATCCGCCACAACCTCTCGCTCAACGACTGCTTCGTCAAGATCCCCCGCGAGCCGGGCAACCCGGGCAAGGGCAACTACTGGACGCTCGACCCCGAGTCCGCCGACATGTTCGACAACGGCAGCTTCCTGCGCCGGAGGAAGCGCTTCAAGCGGCAGCCGCTGCTCCCGCCCAACGCGGCGGCCGCCGAGTCGCTGCTGCTGCGCGGGGCCGGGGGCGCGGGGGGCGCGGGCGACCCTGCAGCTGCCGCCGCCGCCGCCGCCGCCGCGCTCTTCCCGCCCGCGCCGCCGCCGCCCGCGCACGCCTACGCCTACGGCCCCTACGGCTGCGGCTACGGCCTGCAGCTGCCGCCCTACGCGCCGCCCTCCGCGCTCTTCGCCGCCGCCGCCGCCGCCGCCGCCGCCTTCCACCCGCACTCGCCGCCGCCGCCGCCGCCCGGCGCGGCCGCCGAGCTGGCCCGGACCGCCTTCGGCTACCGGCCGCACCCGCTCGGCGCCGCCCTGCCCGGGCCCCTGCAGGCCGCCAAGGCGGGCGGCCCGGGCTCCGCGGCGCTGGCGCGCTCGCCCTTCTCCATCGAGAGCATCATCGGCGGCCGCCTGGGCCCCGCCGCCGCCGCGCAGGCCTCGCCCGCGCCCTCGCCCGGGGCCGCGCCGCCCGCGCCGGGACCCGGACCCGGACCCGGACCCGGACCCGGGGGCGGCGGCTGCGCGGCGCAGGCGGTGGGCCCGGCCGCCGCGCTCACCCGCTCCCTCGTGGCCGCCGCCGCGGCCGCCGCCTCCTCCGTCTCCTCGTCCGCCGCCTTGGGAACTCTGCACCAAGGGACTGCCCTGTCCAGTGTGGAGAACTTTACCGCTAGGATTTCCAATTGTTAATAACGCTAAGTTAGCGCGCTTGAGAAGGAAAAGGTAGGAATCCCGGCTCCTCCTTCCCCCGCTCCCCACCTCGGCGGTTCGGTGTTTTGTTCGCTCCTCCCGACCTCGCGCGCCCATTTTCGCCGCTTGGGATTCTCCGAGGAGACTGTCGGGCAACTTGGGCACGCTGAAAGCTCGGCGGGTCCCTCTATTTATGCAAAGTCGCCCTACGCTGCAGCCCCCGACCTGGGGTGGGGAGGAAGAGGGTGCTGGACGGGGATTCGCCGGGACCAGGCACTAGGGGCTTCCTTGACTTTGGGCAAACTGAAACAAACAAACAAAAAAATCTAAGCCTTTTTGAGGTGTAGAGATTCTCAGGTCCAGACGTTAAAAAGATCAGTAACGTTCAAATGAAGAATAACACAAAAACAGTTAAAGGTCTCGAAGAATGCCTTTTATTTGAGGACACTTGTCTGGTGTACTTTTTTATGAAAAGGAGGAAAATGATGAACATGTTTACACAAGAAACAAAAGTCAAAATTATCAGTTATTTTAACCTGTGTTTTGTATCATAATAGACATGCGGAATTTTTATTTTGTACTTAACTGTGTATTCTTTACAAGGAGTATTGTAAATTTTACTGGCAATTATTATTGTACTATTCTAATGTAAGATTTTTACACTTTTCCAGAAATAAAATGCTTAATTTTAAAAGAAAATCTGCCAAAATAATTGGCTTCAGTTGTCCCCCCCTCTTAGTTTATTTTCTTAAGAAAAAAGTTTCTGTGTGGGATAAGTAGGAACCCAGTACCGAATAGACATGTATAATTTTCATAGAGAACTTAACAGAAGCATCATGCCATGGTTTTTCATTTCAACTTTTAAAGTCAAAACCATTGCAGGAGACAAGAAGTTTTTTGGTTTTTTTTTTAATGACTACAAAAATGTTCCTTTGATATGTATTTCGGAATCTGATTCTGAGGCATTCTTAAAAGGGAAGCAACAATTACCCTAAGATAGTTTTATAGTAACCTAAAATTTTTTTGAGCTTCCTACTTCAGTATCCATTCACAGTTTGGCACAAGATTGAGTATATCTGCAAAAATGCTACAATATAATGTTATATGGTAATGGAAGCAACCCAAGCAAAGTGGCAGTTTGTAGCTTAAGATTTTAATAGAAAAATAAATTAGAGACAACTATCAGCTTTAAAGTTTTGAATAATCAAATATTTGTGTATATAAAATAAATTGTATTTTAAAGTTAGTATATTTGAGATGAGAGTCCAATAGTCGCAGAGAGGGGTTTTTATCTTAAAAGGCAACTATTGAAATTCTGGCCTAAGTGCATAAGAGAAATCTTCAACTTTAGGATAGTATATGCTTTAAAGAATTAAAAATGAAAATGAATCAGGTATTTAATGAGCTAATTATGCAATTTGGGTGATTTAGAATGTTTTTTTTTTCAAATTTTGTCTCTCATTACTTATTGCATACAAATTCTAGTTCTCAAAAATAAACTAATGTTGATGACTACAGATTATTATGGGCTCTAAACAAACTCCAGGCACATATAATACATAATTTGAATGCCTAATACCAGTGGCTTGCAGTGGAGATTAAATCCTTTTTTTTCAATTTCTTCAAAATGCCTGGACAGGGATATATCTGACGACCTCCAGGTTTAATGGCCAGATTAATGAAGGCGGCATTCCAGTATTTTGCCATGATACTCATTTTTGATGCCCTATCCTCTCATTCCTTTTAAGGGGGTGGGGGGGAACCAACTGTCACAGCCTCAGAACGAAGCTCTACCCCCCCAATAAGATATTTGGAAGAAGTTAAGTAAGAGATTAAACATATGTTCAAACTTACTACTAAATATATAGCTACAAGTTGAAATACTGCTACATCAAAATCGTATATGCAAAAGTTCTTTATACCCTAGCCCAGCTAAGAAAGAGGAGGGACTGGGCCCAAGAGGTCCGGATCCCACCGGGTGCAGAGGCATTAGCAGGCGGAATCCAAAGGGCACAGACACTGCTGACACACCCTGTACCCTTCTGTAATGCACAGATCTCAAACTTAGATCTGAAAGTTATTACGGAGAAATCCAAGAACAAAACTGTGTGTATTTTTTTAAAATTAATTTTTGCCTGATAGATGCATGGATGCCTCCAAAGCAAGGAATCCGGGCTAAACCCTTTCCGGTCCAGATTCTTGAATCTTTTAAAAAGTGCCGGGGGCCAGCTGCACCTCCCAGGCTGTCAGTGCACTCAAGAGTGCGGCCAGAAGGCACAGGGCGATCCAGCGCTGTGGCTGCTGGGGTCCCGGGGCCCGGCTTCCGCTTCCCCCGGCCCGCTAGCGCTCGCCCGAACTGCAAGCCTGGTCTTGAACAGGTGGAGCACAACGTGAGCCCCTGGGACCAAAGCAAACGCCAACCCCACCGATCTCCGTTCCTAGAGTTTCGTCTCGCGGGTTCAGCACCCCACCCTCCGGGTCTGGGGTTCCAAGGCGCTTTGCTAGACCTTGCTGGTCACCACGGGGGAAGCAAGGACCACGGCTCGGGGAGGTTTGGGCTATTCGAGGAGTGGGCCGTGGGCTGTGCGCCGCGGACCGGCGAGCCCAGTCAGGCCGCGCAGGCGAGCAGGTGCTGGAACAAAGGCCGCAGGGCCGCCCGGGCTACCAGGCCTTTGATGGGCAAGGACGTCTCCTCCGGGGGGCTCCTCATTCGCATGCAAATCCAGCGCTGGTCCCCTTTTCTTTGAAGGCAAACAGAAGGATGTTTGTGTGTTTGTAGGGACGAAGCCTGCTTGAACAAGCCTTCCTCAATAGGCTGGGTCTCGAAAAATAAACCAGTTGGACAAACATTGGCCACCAGCTCTCCTCCTCCCAACTACAAAGTGTGGATTTGCTACAACTCATTAACCCGACGCTTTTCTCTCCTTCTTCTTGTTTCTCTGCTCATCCAACGCCCCTGTAGAGCCTCCAGACAAATGACCGAAGCGCAGTCGGGAGGGAATTGCAGTTAATAGGGAGAGGGATCTATTGGGGCTAATGGTTCAGGCAGCTCCCGGAGCAGGACCACACAAAAAGGAGGCTCTCCATTCAGGGCTCTGTTGTGCTGCGATTTAATCTGCAGCTAGATTTAGCCAAATGTTATCTATTGCGGGGGTAATGAAGCCCTTATGGATTGAATTGCTCCTTGTACCACACATGGTGTCATGACCTTAGATTGTTTCTTGGTTGATTTCTTTTTTTCTCTATTGGGTAATTATTTTATTTCTTTAAAATAAGAAGCTAGTGCTTCTACTCAACAACATGTTTCCTCTCCATTCCCACCCCCACACATTTATTTAAGAGCCACTTCCTTTCCAGAGAGAGAGAGAGAGAGAGAGAGAGAGAGAGAGAGAGAGAGAGGAAGCAAAGGGAAAAATTTGAGGACCTTCCCATTTTTTACTTGCTGAATCGTCTTTATGTTTCCTGATCTTTGCTCCTCTGTTCCCTACTCAGTGATTGGCCCTTCTCTGCCCAAACTTTCTGTCGATTGAACTAGAATTTTGGATATATTTATTGCCTAAACTCTTACAGAAATGTAGTAAGCATCCATCTCAGGAAAAGGTTTCTGCACCTCAGAGGTTTTTTCTTTTTTGTTTTTCCCCCTTTTTTATATACCCATTTCTTCCTGTAGCCTGTCTGCTGAGAGAGCCGGGGGAGGTGGTCATTCTGATGGAAGGTGATTATTTTGATGGAATACCAGCCTGTGTCATTTATTAAAGGCTGTCTGAGGCCCTGGTCGAGGTTGTGCCTGTTTTGTTTTTCTCTCTCTGGCCCGAGTGGCTCTGATTTCCTTGCTTGATGGAGAACCAAACTCAGAGCCACTAAAGGTGTTATTACAACTGCTATTGATGGGTAGAGATTTGATCTTACTACCACAGCCAGGAATCAAGAACTCTAGTTTATGGTTTTAAAGTTCTCTGCCAGCTACACATCCTGCTCACACCTGTTTTATTATTGACTGATAAAAGTCATTTGGGGACAACACAAAGGTCCTATCACTATCAAACGTGACCCAAATCAGAAATCTGCTCAGAAATAGCCCTGGTCTGATAGAGCTCTTCCAGGGTGGTATAGGTGTGCATCTAATTGGAGTACTAGGGAGTTCTCCACCCCTCAGAATTGAAGCAAACAGGGACCAGCCTGGGGAGGACAGGACAAGTGAAGTGGGCTCCTCGGATTTGTTATCCTCATTCATTCTTGCTGGTTTCCTAGAGGTACATCCAAGTGTCTCTCTCTCTCTCTCTCTCTCTCTCTCTCTCTCTCTCTCTCTCTCACACACACACACACACACACACACACGCACGGAGGCATGCACACTCATGGCCCATCGGCTGCCACTTGCCTCCCTTTCCCCCTATGATTTTGTAATTAGACATATGTTTTTTGTTGGTAAATGTGTTTGATGTCACGGCCAGTGAAACATGGTGTGTTTACAGGGCCACGAATGTAAATGTGTAAATATGTTTAGTGTAAAATCTGGCCCTTCGACTTTAGCAATAAATACCCTGCCAACTCGGATACGATTACATTTGACAGAAAGATGGAGAATCTGATCATGACCAGCTGCTCAGGGCTCTTTGGGGCTTCTACTTTCCCAACTGAATTCACTTTTCAGATAATTTCTTTGCATGTCACAGGTCTCTAATCACATCTTTCTCTTGATGTGAACAGCTTGGGCTCCTTTCCTTTTATTGTTGACCCCTATGGCATGCAAAAAAACTTCCTGGTTCATTCCTCAGGCTCTTTTACCAAGAAAATACTAGTCAGTAACAAGCAGGGCACACAAACAGAAAACAACTAATGATTATGGCAAGCCCCCTTTGAGTCCTGAGTCTTCACGTGTGATAGGATGGCCAAGAAGTGACGTCAGAATTAAAAATTATGAGCTTCTGACCCAAATTTAAAAATTTCCTTGTCATTATCATCAACATCCTAACTTTTAAAAACTGTTTTGAGCTACTCTTTATTATTATTTTTTTATTTTACTTTTTTACAGTACTGGGGATTGAACTCAGGGGCATTCTATCTTCGAGCTACCCCAGCCCTATTTTTTATTCTTTATTTTGAAACAGGATCTCACTAAGTTGCGGAGTGCCTCACTAGGTAGCTGAGGCTGGCTGGGAACCCAGATCCTCCAGTCTCAGCCTCCCAAATGCTGGGATTACAAGTGTGCACCACCATGCCCGGTTGAGCTACTCTTTTAGACATAAATATGTTAAAGGAGTCTAATATGCATATAGAAAAGTACAGAAATTCTAACTTTTCACAAAGTGAACATACTCATATAGCTAGCATCAGATCAAGAAGCAGATGTTATCAGTGCCCCCAGAAACTCCTTTCCTGTCTATTCCAGATGGCACCATCACCACACATTGGGTTTTAAAAAGGACTTTCACTAATATTTCTCTCAACTGAACTGTGAAATAGTGAGGACAAGAATTATTATTGATCTCATTTTACCAATTAAAGATAACAAGGCTCAAAAGAGATTAAATGACTTACTTAAGGGCATAGCCACTGGAATTTCAGCATTTGAATCCCATTTTTCCTCCATTACATTGAACTGTCACTTTGTTACCATCATTGTAATTTATTAAACCTCCCATAGTGGTAGAGAAGTTACCTTAGAGGTCACTGTGCAGAAGAGTCATTTATTTCTTATACACTTTTTGGCTTTCTCACCACACTCTCTTCCCTGCTGGCTCCATTGAGGTCTTCCAAGATATACCCCAGCACCTTGATCTAGATGCATTTAGAATTGACAGTTAATTACTTCACAGGCATCATCACTTCCTCAACCTAGTTCCACATGACACTCTCCTAGCATCTGCTCATCCACTTCTTTTGCATCAGCAATTTTCTGTATAACAACACACACACACACACACACACACACACACACGCACATATGCTCACAGCTCACAACTTACTTTTGTACTATTTACCAGTTTTCTCTGCTTCTCTTGCTGATTTTTAATGACCCCAAACTGCCAGTTTAGAACTTTTTGCTAAACTAGTAACCAACCTTAAGGACACATTTTCACTGTGGGAAAGAAGACAATGTAAGGAGTCACGGCAACTGATTTAAAACTTAATGAGAAAATGAAGCTTTTTTTTTTCTGAGAATGTGTCTCCTCTCCCCTCTGCACATACTCTGGAAGATTTTACTATCTTTGAATAACTGCTGTGTAAGATGTTGCTTAGGCCTATCCTTGGTTGGTCCTTTTAGCCCCTGCAGGATTAGCCCATTGCACAGGAGCCTACTCAGTGCAGATCCCTGCTTGGAGTTCCTACTTGGCTTGCTAGAGTTCTCCCCAAAGTACTTGTGGGGGGAGGATTCCAGAGTTCCTGCTAGCTTATTCTTGCTGGTTGCCATCCAGAAGCCTTGCAGAAGCCCGGCTTCCCCAGGCAGGGGATGGGCCCACTGCTTTGTTCAGGAAAGGAGACCCTGTTTCAAAATAAAAAATAAAATAGGACTGAGGGTGTAGCTCAGTGGTAGAATGTCCCCTCAGTGGTTCAATCCCTAGTACCAAAAAAGATATCCAGGCTGGAGTCTACAGAGGGTGGGGTAGGGTGAGGGAGGGGTTTGCTTGACTAATAGTGAACTGCATAGTACAATGATGTGGATGTGGCAGTCTTTCCAAGGGATGGTGCTTGATGCAAGAGAATGTTGATTTTCTAGAGAAAACGTTTTTGTTGTTGTTAATGAGAAACATTTTTCTTTTTTTTAATTCTAGACTTTCAAAGATAACAAAAACCCATTTCAGGAAGAAAAGCAGTCAATTCATATTTGCAGGTTTATTTAAACAATCTGGAAAACCCTTTGAATTTAAAATTGGGAGATTTGGAAGGATAATTTTTTGCTCTTAAAGTGAGAGTGGCTTTGTTTTTCAAGATAGGGTGCTTCTTTGTACATGGGATATGACATCTGGGAGACTCCATCTAGTCTGTACAGCTGAATGCAAGCTATATGGAATGTGTCCTAGGCTCAATGGATCCTGAAAGAGCCAGGAAAGGGAGGTAGAGAATGAATTGAAGCCTTGGGGGGCCCTGCCTGGGTCCCACTGCCATAGAGGGAGCCAGGCACAGAGAAAGGGTTCTGTCTTAATGTAACTATTGATGAATAACAGGATAGTAAAGAAAAAAAAAAAAAAAAAAAGGAGGGTAGAAATTAATTATGGCAGAAGAAAGACATATCTTTGCACATTTGCTTTGAAATTCCTGTTATTAAACTACCTGGAAGGCAGATATTTTCAGCAATGAAAGGAAGCAACACATTTTTTGAAGTCTGCAATAAAGGACTTTTATGAAAGAAAAATAACTTGGTTCTATTTTGGCTTATTTTTATACAGAGAACTTCATTTACATAAAAACAAACTGCACAAGATTATGTTCTGTTAAATAATTGATGGTAGAGAGAAAAAAATTCACAAGCCAAGCCATCTCCAAAGCCTGTATGAGAAGAAAGAAAATTAAGTTGAAGTTAAATGTTAGATCAGTTTCTACCTTCATTTATACTTTTTCTTTTTTCTTTTCTTTTTTTGGTGTGGCACAAGCAACTTATAAGAATCAAATGATATAATTTATGTGAAATGCTTTTGAAAATATAAAGCTTATCTTAATGTAAAGAATCATTATCCTTTTGTGGCTTCTTCCACATCCTTATTAATCCAGGGGTAAAAAGAAAATAAAAGAAAACCGAAAACTTCTAAATTTTGGAATATACCTAAAACCTTAAGTTAGAGAAATCTTTGGCCATATATTAAAAAAAAATCTTTCTTTAAAATTTCCACTCCAACTATGAAATAAGTTGTTATTTGTCCTTTCTAGAAATAATGGAGATAAAATAGATGGACTTGTGTTTTCTTTTACTTCAGCCAGATGTGTATTTGAACAGATAACTTTCTCCCCCTCTAAAATAAACAAACAAATGGTGTTTTAAATCCATTCTTCTAGTCTTTTGCTCCATTTCTTTCCTTTGCTTACTTATCTACTGATCATCTCTTTAACCCCTAAGCTTTGAAAAGTGGGATTAGCCCGCACTATTTATTGAGCACCTGCTATATTGCAAATCCCCTTATTCTCCCTTTAAATATAGGAAACAAATTAAAGAATTCCCACCACCAAACTGCCTGTAATAACATAAGCACATGCTTAGGAACAAGAAGAGCAAGTCATTTTAACAGGAAACAGTGGGGTAGAGGGAAGTCAAGGAAGGTAAAATTTTCAATCCTCCACTTAAAAGAACATTTTTTCATCACCAGGAACTTCGCTAGGATGTAAACAAAACTGATAATATCTTCTTGATAATATCTTTTTAGTGTGGCCAATTTACTCACAACATAACATATTCAGTGCCTAACATATTCAGGTGCCTATGGTATGGTATGGAGGTAATTTAGCGCCAAACACCTTCAGGCAGGAAATCTGAATTTCCTCCGAAGTTTTAAGTTTTTATTTATTTATAAATTGTTTTGCCTCCCTAGTTGCCTTTTCTTCTCTGTGAAGAACTATAGAGAGGGAGACCATTGACTTGTTATCAGGCCCCCATACACAACTGGGAACTGAGACTTTGACCTGCACAGAACAAGTTTATGTTCACATGGGTTCATAAAGAGTTAAATACGGAGAGACAGTGTAAAACTCCAGGGCCCTTTCCCTCATGCTTAAACTTTTTTTTTTTATTATTATAGATCAAAGAATGTTAAAGCACAATATCTTTTTTTCTCATATTCTTTTATAAACGTTTAAATGCATATTTTTCCACTTTCAGAAGTTGCAACATGCAATTTGCAAGCTCAACCAGAGAGCTCAGGTTTTGGACCACTAAGGGTGCACAGGAGCCCAAGAGTTTTTCTCAGTTCAATTCAAGCATTAACCTCACCTTTAAGTTGTCATCGCCAGGGAACTGAGTCCAAGTCACCAACTTTGGGTCTTGTTTTCTTCTTTAAAAGTAACCAGGGGTACAGAGGGCAAAAATAAAATGCTGAGACGCTTTGCGCTCTGCTTTCCTATTTAAGGAATTTAATATTCCTTTGCCTTCCTCCCCTACCCCCGCCCCCATCTGCGTACATAGCAGGACTCCAGCAAACCCTCTCCCACACGTCTCTAGAATTATGTGGGATGGGAATCCCTTATTTTAGGGAGTTGGTGGGTGCGGGTTGTTATTGTAACTCTATTCTGTAACTAAAGCTCTGGCATGTAATAAATCTCTCCCCAAAGACTTTTGGATCTTTGATTTGAAAAATCGGATTCCTTTTGTGGAAACAGTTGACAGGAACCTAAAAGGATTAGTCGCATTCCACATAGGATAATTTTTACTGGCAACATTTTGAAACGATTTGGTCCCTTTCAGTCCTTAAACAATGTCCAGAAAAATGATCTAAGGAGACTTGTATTGTTTTCCTTTGTCTGTGAATCCGCTGGCCGCTGGTGCCAACGGCTCGATAGGGTTTTGACAGCGTTTTGCTCCCGAAAAGTACACGAAATTAATTCCTCCTTTCCAGTTGGCCTGTTACCTTCTTCAGCCTGGGGCCCGGCGGTGCTTCCCCAACATCAGTCCTCGAAGAGGGACTGGGTGGTTTGTGGCTCCGGTGTCTTGCCAGGGCGCAGGAGACCCTCTCCAGCCTCTTCAAGGGCTGCGCAAAGGCCCGGCCCGCCTCGCCAGCAGCTCCAATGCGTGGACAAGCAGAGACCGCGAGGGCAGCGCGCACGTCTCCATCCTTCACCGTCCAACATTCCCGGGGCTCTTGATCCCCTAGAATGGGACTCGGAAAGGGAGAGTTTTGCAGCTCTCCTTCTCGGCCCGCTCTCTCCCCAAACGTCCCCTGCAAAAATGCCGTGAGCGGCCGGCGTGCTCGGAGCAGACCGCTGCTGTGCAGCCGGGAGCGGGCCGCGGGCGACTGGGCTCCCGCCTCCCCTGCCCTCCCTACTGTTTATTTTATTGTCAGCGGACTTATCAAGATGTTAGTTTGCTGGAGGTTCTGACCTGCCTGGGCGCTTTGGCTGCTCGGCCCCGGCTTTCCCCTCTGTTTTTACACCTGCACAAACTCTACCGCACTCCCCTGCCTGATTTATAGCCCAATTAAAGGTTCAGTGTGCTCCGAGCCACCCGGGCAGCTCCCTCTCCCGCCCGCCCGCCCGCCGCGGCCAGCGCAGGAATGCGCAGGAATGGGCCCGGGCGCCCCGCGCCGGACGCGGGGAGGAGAGGCGACGCGGGCGACAGGCGGGCGCGGGGAGAGGGCAGAGAAGCGTCCACGGGCGCTACGGAAAGCGGCGCACAATAAGGCCTCGACCCCAACCCAGTCGTTTCCTTCTCGGGGTCTCCGCCACGACTGGTAGGACGCGCTGCGCCGACGGCTCGCGTGGCCCGGGCAGGAGCGCGCGGGAGCCGCCACGTGGCGGGCGGGACGCCGAGGCCACGCGTGGACCTCCCGCCCGCGGCCCCTCGGGCTTGGCCGCCCCTGGGCGCGACGTTCAGCGCGAGGAAGGCGCAGCCCGGGCCCCGTGGGGCGGAGAGGCGCCAGGCTGAGGCGGGGGTCCGGTCCGCTCCTCGCGGCCCTCGCCTCCCCGGGCTCTCCCGGTAGAAGCGGGGGCTTCCGCGGCCGGCCGGGCTGTGGGCGGGAGGCCGGGGTCAAAGACCGCCCAGCCGGCGGTGCGGCCGGCAGAGCCTCGGTGCAGGCGGGCGGGCGGCGGCTCCAACCTCCTTTTCGGCCTTTTCTTTCCGGAGAGAATAAGCGGCAACCCAGCCGAGATTGGCAGCATTGAGCATCTTCCTAACCCAACTCTGTCTTCTTTCCATCTATCAATCCACCTTTCTAATTAGACTAATTAGGAGCGCTCTGGAGTGTCGCTAGGCCCGGGGACTGAACCGCTTAGGGGTTGTGAAAAGAGCCCTGAATGGTCACGCTGGGGGCCGGGCGGGGGCCTTTGCGACTCATTCAGCGCACAGCAACAGTGGCTACATTTATCCCTGGCCATTGAAAAGAGGCTCGATTAAAACGTTTGGGAACTAATGCCACCCTGCATCCCCTCTCTAATTAGAGGAGCTCGGGACGATGGCTGGAGCGCCGGGGACCCCGCAGGCACTAGTCCTGCGTGACACAGCTTTCCACCCCTTCAGCGCAGCCCATTTCCTGTCCTGAGACAAAAGTCCGCACCTCCCCACCTGTTGCCCAGCGCTCGCTTTCCCACCCCGTGGGAGCCCCTCGGAGCCCCTCGGAGCCCCTCCGTCCTAGACCCAGGCTGAAGCTCCTGCCAACTGCGTTGGAATGGGCAGCAAGTCGAGGCATGGGGCGGCCCGGTGGGGAAGAGGCGCCTAGTGTCCCCTTTCTGGCTTGGAAAGCATCCTTTTGCGTGTAGTAGGCTCCCTCTTAAGTCTCTCCAGCTGTCTTTCTCCATACCTCTCACATTCTCTAGGCACACCCACCCCCATCACTTTTTAACACGAAATTTCCAAGTAAAGCATTTGAGAATGAGAAGAAAGTGGGTCAGATACCATTTCTGGTCTGCTATTTTGACTCTACATTGTGCTGTAGGACTTCCTCGCTGGCATAAATATGTGCTTTTTGCCTCCACTCTTGACTTTTTAAGAAATGTGTGTTAAGCACCTATTATGTTCCTAGACAGACTTTTACTGTGCTGCTCCTCCTCCTTCCTTTCCTCTTAGCCCACCCCCAAGTATGACTTTTATGTGTATGAGGGGGGAATGAGGATTGAACCCAGGACCATTCTATCAATGAGCTATACCCCTACACTTTTTATTTTTGTTTTGAAACAGTCTCCCTAGGTTGTTGAGAGTCTTGCTAAATTGCTGAAGTTGTCCTTGAACCTGTGATCCTCCTGTCTCAGCCTCCGAAGTATGTGTATTACAGGTGAGTACCACCACTTCAGGCTCCAAATATGTCTTAAAGAGTTAAATCTGACTTGATTCACTTCCTCAGGCAAGCTGTTGATTCTCTCTCCATGGTTTATAGGTAGATATATTTTTTTCTTTAGCTTCTTACAGCTTAATAGGAAGGATCTCAGATACAAGACATAAGGGAAACAAAAGAGAGAAATAGCAGAGTTTGCATGGGGGGGTGTTCATTTTGTTAGTGAGAAGGTGGTATCTGATAGTTTTACAAAATTTTGAAATATACTTTGCTCCAAACTAAGGTGACCAAGAGGATTTTATTTTGTTCTCTTTCTCCTTAATTCTTCTGTTTTGGAAAAGAGCCAGCTGTGTAAGGAAATATCAGGTCACTGTTCTTGATCATGTTAATTTAGAAAATGGAACCTTAGTAGAAGATGCTATTAACTAAATGTCAACCACAAAATGCAAAATTCCTTGGATCCAAACATCAAAAAAAAAAAAAAAATGATGAAAGATGTTATGTGAGTGAAAGGAATCTTGGAATTTTTAAAGGCCTAAACTGATTTTAATAGAGTTTTATTGCTTCCACACCCCACTTCACAATATTTTAATTTAACAGTTACATTATGCACGGCATTGGAACATAAATCTAACTAGTTAAGGAACTGGGAGGAGGAAAGAGATGAGAAAAGTGATTTTGCATTGAGGGGGATGGTCAAATTGCAAACATTTTTAAATCTCTGGAAACCTTGAAATAAAAAACCAACATCTATATTGTCTGTGATTTTTTTTTATCACCAAACCTCTTGTTTTTTCATTCCAGTTGTTAATCTAAATTTTAATTAAATAATAACATCCATACAAAGTGTCCAGTTCCTAACTACAACTTGATGAGTATGCACCTGTGCACCCATTGCTTAGATCAAGTCATAGATTATTCTGGACATTCCCCAAAACTTTTCCATGCCACTTTCCAATAAATATCACCCACTTCCAACCACTGTTCTCATATCTATCACCATAGATTAGTTTTTACATGTTCTTGAACTTCATATAACAGGAGTCATATTAGCTGGGCGTGGTGGTGCACGCCTGTAATCCCAGTACTTTGGGAGGCTGAGACATGTGGATTGCAGATTTAAGGAGAGCCTCGGCAACATAGCGAGGCTCTCAGCAACCTAGTGAGACCCTGTTTCAAAATAGATCTGAGGATATAGCTCAGAGGAGGAATGCCCCTGAGTTTAATCTCCAGTACAAAAAAGAAAAAAAAAAAAAAAAAGGAGCCATACGATATGTAGATATCTTTTGTTTCACTTATTTGTCTCATCAGGGTGTTTGTGAGATCCATCTGTTCAAATTCCTATTTATAAATCAACATAAATGATAAAGACATTTATCAAACACCAGAGAGCTTTATTTTAGTTTGAAATTAAAACAAACACCTCCTCCCCATAAAACTTCAACCTTTCAACCAGAAAGGAAATTTTATGATTACAAGTAAATAAATAGAAGGAAATAATTTACCTATAGTAACTACGAGTTACATCACTTTTAAGATGCAATTTCGGTAAATGTAAGGGGAGCAGGAGCCACCACTGCTTTTGTAATTGAATTCTACTTCCTACTTGCCATTTCATCCCCTAAGGCTAGTATTTAGTACTTTGGGCCTCTTCACAAAGAATGACATGAACTTGAGGGGGAAAGTAAATTGCATCCAGTTTGTTCTGCCTCTGCCATGCAATGGCCTGTCAAGTGTGCTTTGAATTCTGTTTGAAAGTAAAGTGTTCATTTTGCAACTAACATAGCAGTCTGTACTTTATCCCATCCATGGGTCACCCACAGACCAGCTAAATTCAAACATAGAAAAGTGTAGCAAAACTGCAGAATCAGGATTGTCCGGCTCACCCCCAGCAACCCCAGCAATCTAGCCACAAAGCTAGCTCTCTCATAAATTCATGCTGTGAGTGGCCCACCAGAGGCAACCCAGTGCAGCCCAGTGTCAGTCCTCTCTTCCCTCAATACAAACAAGAAAATGCAACCAGTAGGACCTTTCCTCCCCAGGAAAGATAGCATTTTTAGGAATAGGCATGTTTATGCCACATTTATGTCATGGGAGAAATTATGAGACCAGGTAGGAGAGCCTGAAGTAGGTTTTTGGTTGCTTCTACTAGATGTTGGTAAATTTGAAGTTGGGAACACATTGCTTCATAATCTTAAATCTAAAAATTAAGATAAAATAAGGCTTGGAGTTCATACTAAGGAAAACAGTATGAAGACAAAAGTCATCCCCACTGAATTACCATAGTGTCAGCCAAATAAACTGAATCAGTTATTTCCAAAAATAATTAAAAGAGCTATACATCTATTAGAAGAGTTAACTAAAAATAGCAATGTTTTAGTACCAAATGCTGTCAAAGATGCAGAGAAACTAATATTTTATATATTATGGCGTGAATGTAAAATGTGAGTTCAGTTACTTGCAAAACTAAATATGCACTTACATAGAGCCCAGCAATTGTACTCCAGGGATTTATTTCAGAGAAATAAAAATTTATGTTCACAGAGAAACCTGTACAAGAATGTCCATAGCAGCTGTATTTATAATAGCAAAAGAAAGAAAGTAAGGAGGAAAGAACAGGAAAGAAAAAAAAAAAAGGAAAAGAAAAATAAGAAATCCACATCCCCTTGAATGGGCAAAACTCTGGGGTATTCATTCTAAGAAGTACTAAGCAATAAAAAAGGAATAGATTATGGATATGCATGACAAACTAGATCTTAAGAGCATTATGCTTAGTGAAAAAGTCACCTTCAAAAAGTTACACAACATTCTTAAATGACAAAACTACAGAACAAATTAGTGGTTGCCAGGGGACACAGGAGGGAGAGGTGTGAATATAAAGGGTATCAGGAGAGAATTCCTTTGTAGGAATGGAAGAGTTTTGTATATTGATGATTATGTTACACAAATCTATGCATGAGATAAAATTGCATAGAACTACACACACACACACACTCTCTCTCTCTCTCTCTCTCTCTCTCTCTCTCTCTCTCTCTCTCTCTCTCTCTCATACCCTGCTATGACTTAAATGTGTCTTCCCAAATGTAAGCATGGGAAACTTTATCCCCAATGTAACCAGCGTTGGGAGGTGGGGCCTAATGGCAGAGCTCTCTGAATGGGGTAAGGCCACTATAAACAGGGTTTGTGGGAGTGGTTAGCTCTCTTCTGCTCTTTTTTACTCTTCTGCCATGTGAAAATGCAGCAACAAGGCCTCACTATACGCTGGTGTACCTTGATCTTGGACTTCCTGGCTTCCAGAACTTATGAGAAATAAATTTCAGATCTTTATAAATTACCCAGTCTTAGATATTCTATAACAGCAGCACAAAATGGACTAACACACACACACACACACACACACACACACAAACACACACACACTCTCACACGAATGCACATAAAAATTGGCAAAAACTGAATAAGACTTAAAATATACTTGATAGCATTATACAACTGTCAATTTCCTGGTTTTGATATTGTACTGCAGTTATATAGGATGCCAACTTTGGAGAAAGCTGGGTGAAGGGTGCATGGAATTCTGTACTATTTTTGCAACTTCCTGTGAGTCTATAATTATTTAAAAATAAAAAGAAACCATAAAATTATCCTTCAGTCAGTGTCTCATTAATGAAAGTTTCTGCCGATGACAAGAGCTTTCATTGGTTTGGTTTTTCATAATTAACATGGGCAATTAATTAATTTAGCTCTGTTCCTGCAACAGATATTTAACAAGCAATGTTTAAAAGACTGGTAATTATCAATCATATTTGCTACTGGAAACTTTTTGTAGCAGAAAAAAAATGTGGTCCATTTATTTGAAAGATACCACTCTTTGAGGGTGGATGTAAGTGCAAATGGCTAAGCGTGGCTGAGAGATGAATGTGGTGAATAAAGGAGATGAGCACGTTGGATAAAACATCTTGGCAATACCAAAGTGTTCTGGGGGATTTATCATCTTGTGTAACTTGTGAGTTGGTTATAAAAGGAGAGTTCTTAGCTGGGCATGGTGGCGCACGCTTGTAATCCCAGCATTTGGGAGGCTGAGACCAGAGGATCCGGGTTCAAGGCCAGCCTCAGTTACCTAGTGAGGCACTCTGCAACTTAGTGAGACCCGGTTTCAAAATAAAGAATACAAAATAGGGCTGGGGGTATAGCTCAGAGGTAGAATGCCCCTGAATTCAATCCCCAGTACCGCAAAAAAAAAAAAAAAAAAAGGAGAGTTCTTGGCAAGTCCTCGTGGGTATTGGTCAGCTTGTCAGCTCTCAGGGTGACTGCCTCCAGGGAACATTCATTTGCAGGTACAAGTTCTGAGGAAGGTTTACACAAATTACCTGAGGGGCTGGGAGGAGAGCTCGGGGGTAGAGCACTTGCCTAGCATGTGCACTGTCCTAGTTTTGATCCCAACACTACAGAAACAAATGTTGCCTCATTTCTAGAGTCAGAGTCATGCATTAAAGATGGTTCCTGAGAGTGTGCATGACTTGTTTTGAAAATAGCACGTTAAATAAGGTGTTAAGTGCGTAAAGGGTAGCATTTATCAATCCTTTTCTAAGTACATATTGTCTTACCTGGTTTATGATTTTGAACTATTGCAAGTGAAATTTTTATTAACTCTAGTCATAGTGGTAACTCCCCTTAATCCCTCTACCAAAGGGCCAATTAACAATACTACCACTAAGTAAGTGTTTAAAAATATATAATGA